>JASDQU010011234.1:115656-135065 GCA_032191745.1 Picea mariana
AATATTTTTGGTTCTTGAATCGGCCTTCAAGACCAAAGTGTTCCAGGCATGTCATGACTCACCAATAGCAGGGAACCAAGGGATTGGTAAGACATACAGGAAGGTGAGGGAGAGGTTCTCATGGAAGGGACTCAAGGAGGATGCGATGAATCATGTTAAGGAGTGTACTAATTTCGAGGAAAATAAGGATGAGCACACTCACTCGGCAGGGCTACTGCAACCCCTACCCATGCTAGAGCACAAGTGGGAAATCATATCCATGGATTTTATCACAAGGTTTCCAAAGGCGCATGGGAAGGACTACATTTTTGTATTGGTGGATAGGTTGACGAAGTTTTCACACTTCTTCTCCATTGCTACAGACTTCAGTGCAGCACAAGTGGCTGAATTATTCTTCAGGGAGAGCTTCAGATTGCATGGCCTACCCAAAACCATTGCCATTGATAGGGATAGTAGATTCATGATTACATTTTTGCATGACTTGTTCAGGCTAGTTTCTACGGCCTTGACTCCTAGTACTAGCTATCATCCTCAGACGAACGGACATACCGAAATAATCAATAAATGGGTGGAGGGCTATCAAAGGAATTATGTGGCAGGGCAGTAGAAGGCATGGATCAGATGGATAAATTTGGGGGAATACTGCTACAACACCACCCATCACATCTCCATCGACATGACCCCATTCAGGGAATTATATAGCTATGATCCACTCTCTTTCATGGACATTTATTTTGGTGACAACAGGGCTCCGATGGTACAGGACTGGGTATAGCATAGTCAGGATATTCTCGGGGATCTGAAGGATTATTTATAGAGGGCACAGAACCAACAAAAGGTACAAGCATATAAACACAGAGTTGAGCATACTTTTGAGGTTGGTGACTTAGTTTACCTAAGGCTTCAACCATACAGGCAGGCTTCTATAAAAATAAGTGGAGCAGAGAATCTACATCCATGTTTCTTTGGGCCCTACATGATCAGTAGGAAGGTAGGGGTTGTAGCTTATGAGTTGGAGCTTCCACAGGGAAATAGGATACATAATGTCTTCCATGTGTCCTGCCTGAAGAGGGCCATCAGCCAACATGTCATGCCCCTTGAGGTGTTGCCTCCTTTGGACAAAGAGGGGAAACTAGTTCTGATTCTGGAGGATATACTTAAGGTTCGAGAGAAGAGGCTCCAAAAGAGAAGCATCAAAGAATACCTTATCAAATGGAAGGATTTACCCATTGAGGATGCCATGTGGGAGAATGAACATGTGGTACGAGAGACACGTTTGGAATTGCTTGAGGACGAGAAATTTCTAGCAGAGGAAACTGTAATGTCCCCCACCTCTTGATGAAGAGGCCTGGAAATATTTAATGTTCTAGGCATCCCCACTAGACCATAGGCTCACAGAGCATGGGGAAAAGTCAACCAAACTAATGTTATATTTTAAAGTTGACTTAGGGAAAAGGTAAAAAGGGTAAAGGAAGTAACTCAATGAAGGAATAGAGCGTTGGAGGTTGAGTTAGGAGTTGACCCTAGGGGTGAACTTAACTCAACAGAGAAATTGAAAAGAGGTATAGAGGAAAGTCTAGGGTGCACCTCTCATTTCATCTTGGATGTTTTGGTATTTGCTTGTTGATGCTCTTGAGCATACAGTTTTGAGGGTTTTGATATTACAAATCCTAGAGAACAACTCAATGGTGAAATATTCCACTCACCTTGTTCCAATATTGGTCTCAGGGATGAAATAATCCACCCACACCATTCTACATTCATCATCTATTCAGGAGGACAGGAGGACCGACCAGTTAGGTTTTCCAACGGGGGCGCACCATTGGTTGAGGAGCAGTTCGATCTAGCTTTTTGAGAGAGCTTTGGGAGATTTCAGCATTATGGTTTTTCTTGTAGGACCTTGATCATCAGTTTGGAGGCTTTCTTGAGGAATTACCATGTCCATATTATTATTCGTAGGTTGGGATAGTTTTCGAGGAGAGAGGACGTCTTGGTGATTCAATGATTCTCATATCTAGGAGGCTATACCTCATATATGATCTTGAAACTTCTCTCAGGGGTTTGTGACTGCTCGATCTATCATCCTAGAGAGTTTAAGGTGATGCAGAGGCCTCATCCATCCATGCCAGATTGTTGACCATATTCAGGGTTTCAGGAGGGTCATACCAGTTTAGGGTTTCACCAGTTGCAGGAGGAGGAATCAATCTTTTGGCTTCATACTTCAAGAGGAGGTTAATATTGCCCTGATCTATCATTTGGTGGAGTTTGGGAGAATTTGGGAGTCTTCTTCTTGAGGAGGGATGACCCCTTGGTCTTCACAGTCCTCAACAGGATGTACCAGTAGCTTGAGGGTTAGGCCAAACCCTAGTTTTTGTATTGGAGCGTTCATCTTGCATTGCAGCCTTTGGGAGGCTCATCTTGTATTTCCAGGAGCATTTTGTAGTAGCTCATATTCTTGTCTTGAAGCCATCTGAAACTATTGTAGATCTACTTCTATATTGTATCAGGTGCTTTCTTTCTTATAATAAAGATGAGATATTTGTTTGTGGTTCCATATCTTGTGTATTGTTGAGAGATTTATGTGTTGAACTGCATCTTGAATAAATTCTGACTGAATAACAAAAATAAACCCTAAGGCCGAAATATCAGTGGACAACCTACATACACAATAGTAAAACAGTAAGTCAGGGGTAAGTTAGTGTTCCTAAGCGAAAAAAATGGCTCGGGAACATTACATTATTACAGAGAAGTGCAGTAATAACTAAAAATCTAACACTTCCAATCACTTAGCACACAACATTAGCTCATATCTATCATTCATTCACATTATTAAGCACTAAGATACAACATCAGATACATTCATTGTACATAATAACAACAACACTAAGCAATTAACCACATAAACAACATCACACAAAGCACATCAGGACACAAGATATACGTGGTTCACCCAAGTGTGGGGCTACATCCACCAACTTATTCTTATTCTTTATTAGTCTTCGATCTCCTTACATTTATATGTTCCTGTGCACAAAGCCACAGAGCCCAACTCTGCAGTGGATAGGTGATCTGCGCACAATGCACTAGATGCACCATCCTCCAGACTAGGTCAAGGCACAAAGCCAACTCCTTGATAGCACATAGCACTTACAATTTCTTGCACTAATCCAAACTCAACCTATCAAGAACATAGCCATTAGTCATGCACGAAGCCACTTTTCCTCTAGTTCTCTCTCTTACATCGCTCATCTACTTATTTATACAACTACAAAAGGGCGTAAACATGGGTAAACCCATGGGATGACATACCATACCCATTACATAAAACCTAATAACCCTTCTCTCGATCCACAAGCCTACAAAACAAGCAAGATCTCATGATCTTAGCTCCGCTTGGGAGCTCCACCTTCGACCAGCCTATCAAAGTCCCAAAAGTGGCCAAACACAACCAATGTTTCCTCAAAACTTGGTCAAGGGTCAATAGGACCCCAACACTCACTTGTGACTCATCCCGAGTCACTTAGATCTAGGAAACACTTCTTTGAAGGCATCGATCTTAGCTCAAGATGCCTCAACTTGATGCTTCGCCAGCCTCCTTCTCGATGAACTCCTAAATTGCTCATTCTGTAACACACCCTTCCAGGAGTTGTTCCACCGTCGCAACTACTTGGTCTAGGTGCTAGACTTGGCCTTCAATCTCTTCAAAAAGCGTGTAGGCTTTGTCCTGCACTGGTTGGAGTCTTTGTGTCACCTCCATGACTTTGCTCTAGATGGTAGTAACCTGCTGCTAGACTGGACATTGTTCCTATGATTGGTTCATTTTCTCAACTATAGTAAGTAGCTTCATCTGCTCTTGCACGGTGGATTTTTGCTGCTTCGCCTCCTGAAGTTGTGCTTTTAGTTTCTTCAGCTCTGGATCTTCTGTAAGGAGCTCGTAGGTATGTGCACTCTGATTACTCAGTTGCTTACACTCTGAGGCGAGTTCCTTGATTCTTTTTACTGCATTCCTGGCAGCTTCTTCCCTCTGATTGAAAACTTCTTGGGGAGTGCTAGGTACTTCTTGGAGCTCTAACTCCATTATCCGTGCTTGAATTTGTTAAATGGCTTCGATGAGATTCCCCACTTGCATCTCGGTTGACTCTAGTTCCTCCTGTGTCGAGCCCAACACAGAGTGAAGTGCTTTAGTCACTGCCTCTTTCACCACAGTTTTCTCTGCACAGCTGGGCTCTTTCTTTTTTCATCTTCTCTTTGTCCCCCTCGAACATCGCCCTAATTTCATCTTTGTCCTACTACGCAACTTGAAGTTGCTCTAAGACCTGCTCCTTTTCTTGCTTCACTGCTTCTGTCGCCTACTCTTTTTCTTCTTGAACTCAATAAAGTCGAGCCTCCATTGCATCTACTAATATTCGTAATTGGGTGGGCTCATCCCCCAATTTTGCAGCTTTCGTTGTAGAAGGCACAGTAGGTATTGTGCAGCTCGAATGGATAACTTGTTGTATGTCTTTGAGATCCTTCTCTATTTTTTCATATAGTGTTTCTTGCTTGGCTTCGTGTCTCTGCAGGATATCCTTTGAGGTGTCTTGTAGGACTGCAATGATGATATCGATGTCATCCACTGTGAGCACATTCTTCGACTGGGGTTTATTGGCTCGGATCTTCTTTCATGCTAAGGGTTTCTGCAGGGAAACCTTCCTTTTCTTCGATGTTTCGGCTTATGTGGGGGGATCCTTTGGCGGTGTAACTTCGCATTTTTCTTGTTTCCTTGAGTTTGCTCTTCAAAATTGGCATTCAACAACTTATTTGTAATAAATCTTACTAATAAGCTCCCAATGTTATTACAATTTATATCTATAACCTATGACTAATTGTTTTGTTTTTTAACAAGGAAAAGATAACAAAGGAAATGGAATTACACTAAGTGTGGGAGGTAAAGATAACAAAGACATTATGGAAAGTGTAGGATTCAAAAAAATGAAGTATGTAAACTAAATGTGATGTCAATTCCCATATTGACAAGAATAGACAATGCTCATAACACATGAAGTCAAGTGGGGATTCATAAAAACAAGGTATTTAAGCTTCTTTTGGAATATTTCATTAAGTGGCACATAAAATAATGCATACACCAGTACCTTAGTAGAATATTTATTTAGGTGTGAATTATTTGATGGATTTAATGTTGTGTAAGGGTACACTATGGAAGAGCACACCATATTAGGGAATATCTTAGAGCCAACTAGAATAGAGATGATTTTAATAATTAGATGTAGAAGGAAAGTGTGTGATGAACCAATGCTCATTGACCAACCAAGCATTGAAAGTGAGGAAATTGATGAGTTATTGAAAATCTCACCCTTCTTTTCACATTGTATGATATTTGTTGTCCTTCATAAATGACAAGTGATTTCAAAAATTTACATTTTGTTTAAAGGGTGTTTTTTGAATTACCTTTTTAAGAGGGATTTTAACCACTTGATGATACAAGTAAAAATGATGAGTGAATGGGTACAAAGGGAGTAAATAATGTAGAAACAACATTAACCAGTTCATGACTTCACATCTCCTAGATTAACTTGTTGTACCTCATGTCTCGTCAGGGGTTGATGACTGTTGGCACAGGGGAAGACTCAGGGTTCAATGCTTCAACAACACACCAATAAAACCCTAACTACCGGCCCTTTTGGAAACACCTGTGAAGCAGATGAGGTCTCACCCAAGGAGGCAGGGGGGGTTGTCGGACTCAAATGTCTACAACCAAGATGGAACACAGATATGTGATTGCAATACTTAACAGAGCACTTAGACAACAATATGCATTAGATTATGATCCTCATTTACATCATAGATTTAACCCTTATTTGTAATGTTCCCCACCTCTTGATGAATAGGCCTGGAAAGACTTAATGGTCTAGGCATCCCCACTAGACCATAGTCTCACAGAGCATGGGGAAAAGTCAACCAAACTAATGTTATATTTTAAAGTTGACTTAGGGAAAAGACAAAAAGGGTAAAGGAAGTAACTCATTGAAGGAATAGAGCATTGGAGGTTGAGTTAGGAGTTGACCCTAGGGGTTATCTTAACTCAAAAAAGAAACAGAAAAGAAGTATAAAGGAAAGGATAGGGTGCACCTTTCATTTCATCTTGGATGTTTTGGTATTTTCTTGTTGATACTCTTGAGCAGATAGTTTTGAGGGTTTTGATATTACAAACCCTAGAGAACAACTCAGTGGTGAAATATTCTACTCACCTTGTTCTGGGATTGGTCTCGGGGATGAGATACTCCACCCACACCATTCTACATTCATATTCTATTTAGGAGGACAACATGATCGTACCAGTTAGGGTTTTCCAGCAGGGGCGCACCCTTGGTTGAGGAGCAGTTCGATCTAGCTTATTGAGAGAGCTTTGGGAGATTTCAGCATTAGGGTTTTTCTTGCAGGACCTATCTCATCAGTTTGGAGGATTTCTTTAGGAGTTACCACATCCATATCATTATTTGTAGGTTGGGACGGTTTTGGAGGAGAGAGGACATCTTGGTGATTCAGTGATTCTCATATCTAGGAGGCTATACCTCATATATGATCTTGAGACTTCTCTCAAGGGTTTGTGACTGCCCAATCTATCATCTTAGAGAGTTTCAGGTGATTCAGAGGCCTCATCCAGCTAGGCCAAATTTTTGACCAATTCAGGGTTTCAGGAGGGTCGTACCAGTTTAGGGTTTCAACGGTTGGAGGAGGAGGAATCAGTATTTGGAATTCATACTTTAGGAGGAGGTTACTCTTTCCCTGATCTATAATTTGGTGGAGTTTGGGAGAATTTGGGAGTCTTCCTCTTCAGGAGGGATGAACCCTTGGTCTTCACAATCTTCAGCAGGACATACCAACAACTTGAGGGTTAGGCCAAACCCTAGTTTTTGTATTGGAGTGTTCATCTTGCATTGTAGCCTTTGGGAGGCTTATCTTGTATTTTCGGGAGCATTTTGTAGTAGCTCATATTCTTGTCTTGAAGCCATCTGAAACTATTCCAAATATGCTTCTATATTATATCAGGTTCTTCCTTTCTTATAATAAATATCAGTTCTTTGTTTTTGGTTCCATATCTTGTGTATTGTCGAGATATTTATGTGTTGAACTACATCTTGAATAAACTGTGACTGAATAACTGAAATAAACCCTAAGGCCAAAATATTAGTGGCCAACCTACATACACAACAATAAAATAGTAATTCAGGGGTAAGTTAGTGTTCCTAAGTGAAAAAATTGACTTGGGAACCTTACAGTGGTATCATACCTTTGATCCTCCCATCTTGTGAGGATTAGCACATGTAGAGGTACACTGGTATCTATATGGGTCAAAGGAAGAAATGGGCAAGTGAAACAGAGGCAGATATGGAGGTTTTAGGTAATGATGGTGAGCACCAGAGCTTGGCTTACTTAGCACAAGATTTCAATAAATCCATAAACCAAATAGAAAGTAAACCGGTCATCCACTTGTAGGAGAACTATGATGTAACTCGTAGAGGACAAGTCGAAATCACTGAGACCTTGAAGAAGGTAGATGAAAACCTAAGGAAGGTGGATGAGAACCAAACTAGAATAGCCAAGCTATTCATGCAAATGACTCACAAGGGGAAGGGTCTAGAGACGTATGAAAACAGAGAGACCGGTGGATCGCATAGTGCAAATAGGTATAATCCAAAAAAGGCTCCCAGGTATAATCTCGAACATGCTCCCTATCACCAGTCTGAGGGAAGCCATGGAGGGAGCACTCCACATGGACAAATGGGTAGCAGGGCTACCCCTAGACTGTAATTTTCCACGTTCACAGATGAACATGCACAACATGAACAAGTGGATGACTTTTTCTAGAAGATGGCACAGTGTACCAGGGAGTACAATGATTTCGATATGATGATTCAGAGGCATATGTCCCTGGATCAATACTGTCAACTCAAATTCAGAAACAATCCTAGGCCAAACCATAGGAGAAATTATGAGTTTGAACATAGAACAGGGAAGATGGAGATTCCTTACTCTGATGGTACGGCCAAGATGACAACATAGGCATGGGCACAGAAGCTGGACACTTATCTGCAACTTAATCCCATGAGGGAGATGGAAGCCATCAAATTTTCCACCATGTACCTAGATGGAAAATCTCATGATTGGTGGTATCATGGACTGACCACACTAGGCGACAATCAGATAGTGGCATACACATATTTCACTCAGAGACTCTTTGACATATTTGATCAGGGGGATCCTGAGTTTCATTTCTGGGAGCTCACATAGCTCAGACAGACAGGAGCACCAAAGGTGTACATTGAAGAATTCCAGAGGCTAGAATTCATGTTGCATGATATATCACAAACCAGACTCATGATGCTCTTCACTGAAGGGTTGATGGAACTCTTGAAGGGTTGGGTAATGGATTTTAAGCCTACCAACCTATAGGAAGCGATTTGGAGGACAAGAGACCTAGGACCAGATGACAAACTGAAATTTGTGCCTAGACCACCTCTTAACAAAAGATGAAGAGATCAGAGACCTCCAATGAACCTAGAAGGATGTGACCCAAGGGGGTTTGACAGGGGTAGAGGTAGGTTGGATGAGAACACCAGAAGGGAATTGAGGAGGAATCAACTTTGCTACACTTGCCAGGATCCATGGAACCCGTCCCACAAATGCATGGGTTGTGGCCAGGTGCACTACATAGAGGTAACTTCAGACAATGAGGAGGAGGAGGATTTCGACCAGATTCAGAACATGGAGGCAGACACCACAGAGACGGCAGAGGAGGAGACCACAGGTCATGAAAGTATGGCTGAGGATAAATCCACCTTGGCATCCATCAGTGGAGTGACAAAGTATAACACTTTTAGGATGAGAGGAGTCTTTCAAGGGAAAAAGGTGTCAGTATTGATTGATGGGGGAGCTTCTCACAACTTCATTGACTCAGCATTGTTACGGAGGAGGCATATACCCACAATTGAATTTGAAGGGTTCAAGGAGGAGGTAGTAGGTGGGAGCACAATGCCTTGTGACAGGTACATTCCAGGCATGAATCATACATTGGGTAGGCATGAGTTGATATAGGATGTCTATGTGATGGACCTTCTCGGTACCAACACAATTCTTGGAGTTTAGTAGCTCAGTACGTTGGGGCCTATAACCACCAACTATAAGACCATGGAGATGTCTTTCACAAAGGAGGGTGGATGAAAGGTAGCACTCTAAGGCATGAAAGGTAACTCAGTCAAGGTAGTTACGTCCAAGAAGATGGAGGCCATCTTCAGGAGAGAAGAGATAGTATATGCAGCTGAATGAAAAATTATAGCACGTGTGGGTGACCAAGGCAAGGTTCACTACACACCAGAAATCTAGGAAATCATTGAAAAACACATCAAAGTGTTTGGACCTGTCCCACCAGGGGTGCCACCAGACAGGGGTTTTGAGCACATCATTGAGTTGGAGCCTGGAGGGAGGAGAAAACCAGTCATCACCACACCATACATACATCCAAAGAAGTATAAAGATGAGATAGAGAAGGAAATCAAATAGATATTGGATATGGGGCACAGCAGGCCAAGTTCCAACCCTTTTTCTTCTTCAGTGGTGTTGTTCAAGAAAAAGGATGGAACCATGCGCATGTGCATTGACTTTCGGGCATTAAAAAAGAAAACAATCAAAAATAGGTATCCTATACCAAGGATTGATGAGCTCCTTGATGAACTGCATGGAGATATCTATTTCACAAAAATTAACCTACGTTCCGACTACCACCAAATCAAAATGAGGGAGGAGGACATCTCAAAAACTACTTTCAGGTGTCATTATGGCCACTATGATTTCTTAGTGATGCCCTTTGGGTTAACCAATGCCCCAACCACATTCCAATATTTTATGAACCATGTATTCAACAAACAGTTGAGGGGGAATATCTTGGTATTTTTTATGACTTGCTCATTTATAGAAAGATGTGGGAGGAACACCTTTAGCATGTGGACCAAATCCTGTCTATCATGGAGGAACAATCATTGTATGCTAAGGAGTCCAAATGTGAGTTTGGAATGATGGAGGTCCTTTACTTGGGTAACATCATCGAAGCAAAGGGGTATAGGTACATCAGGAGAAAATTCAAGCCATAATGGAGTGTTCTACACCTACGACCCTTGCAAAATTAAGGGGATTTCTAGGCATATGCACTTACTACAGGAAGTTTGTCAAAGGGTTCTCTCAGCTTTGTGCACCCTTGACCGATTTGACCAAGAAAGGAGATCTCAAATGGAGTGAGGAGGTCCAATTTACATTTGACAGGATGAAAAAGGTGATGAGCACATGCCCAGTCTTAGCCCTACCAGATTTCGGCCAACTTTTCACCTTGCGGTGTGATGCCTCACAAGAAGGTATTGGAGTCATATTGATGCAAAATAGGCACCTTCTTGCCTATGAGAGCCGAAAACTCAGGGGACCTGAGTTACTTTACAACATTTATGACAAAGAGATGTTGGCCATCATGCACACTCTGGCCAAATTCAGAAAATACCTGGTAGGTGCACAGTTTGTGGTGAAATTGGATCATAACAGTCTTAAGTACCTATTGGAGAAGAAAGACTTAAATGAAAGGCGGCAGAAATGGGTAACCAGAATACAGGCCTATGACTTCGACATTGAATTTTTCAAAGGGAAGAACAACGTGGTGGCTGATGCATTGTCCTGGAGACCATCCATTTATGCCATGACAGATGTGTCTGCTGATTGAAAGGACCACTTAGTGATAGAATATAAGAAAAATTAGTTTGCTTGTCAGGTAATGGACAGGAAAATACAAGACGATAACTTCAGGATTATTGATGGCCTCATTTATTATAAGGGCCGAATATTTTTGGTTCTTGAATCGGCCTTAAAGACCAAAGTGTTCCAGGCATGTCATGACTCACCAATAGCAGGGCACCAAGGGATTGGTAAGACATACAGGAAGGTGAGGGAGAGGTTCTCATGGAAGGGACTCAAGGAGGATGCGATGAATCATGTTAAGGAGTGTACTAATTTCCAGGAAAATAAGGATGAGCACACTCACTCGGCAGGGCTACTGCAAACCCTACCCATGCTAGAGCACAAGTGGGAAATCATATCCATGGATTTTATCACAAGGTTTCCAAAGGCGCAGGAGAAGGACTACATTTTTGTAGTGGTGGATAGGTTGATGAAGTTTTCACACTTCTTCTCCATTGCTACAGACTTCAGTGCAGCACAAGTGGCTGTATTATTCTTCAGGGATATCTTCAGACTGCATGGCCTACCCAAAACCATTGTCAGTGATCGAGATAGCAGATTCATGAGTACATTTTGGCATGACTTATTCAGGCTAGTTGCTACGGCCTTGACTCCTAGTACTAGCTATCATCCTCAGACGAACGGACATACCGAAATAATCAATAAATGGGTGGAGGGATATCCCAGGAATTATGTGGTAGGGTAGCAGAAGGCGTGGGTCAGATGGATAAATTTGGGCGAATACTGATACAACACCACCCATCACATCTCCATCGACATGACCCCATTCAGGGCATTATATAGCTATGATCCACTCTCTTTCGTGGACATTTATTTTGGTGACAACAGGGCTCCGATGGTACAGGACAGGGTATAGCATAGTCAGGATATTCTTGGGGATCTGAAGGATCATTTATAGAGGGCATAGAATCAACAAAAGTCACAAGCATATAAACACAGAGTTGAGCGTACTTTTGAGGTTGGTGACTTAGTTTACCTAAGGCTTCAACCATACAGGCAAGCTTCTATAAAAATAAGTGGAGCAAAGAATCTACATCCATGTTTCTTTGGGCCCTACATGATCAGTAGGAAGGTAGGGGTTGTAGCTTATGAGTTGGAGCTTCCACAGGGAAATAGGATACATAATGTCTTCCATGTGTCCTTCCTGAAGAGGGCCATCAGCCAACATGTCATGCCCCTTGAGGTGTTGCCTCCTTTGAACAAAGAGGGGAAACCGGTTCTGATTCCGGAGGATATACTTAAGGTTCAAGAGAAGATGCTCCAAAAGAGAAGCATCAAAGAATACCTTATCAAATGGAAGGATTTACCCATTGAGGATGCCATGTGGGAGAATGAACATGTGGTACGAGAGACACTTTTGGAATTGCTTGAGGACGAGCAATTTCTAGCAAGGGAAACTGTAATGTCCCCCACCTCTTGATGAAGAGGCCTGGAAATATTTAATGTTCTAGGCATCCCCACTAGACCATAGGCTCACAGAGCATGGGGAAAATTCAACCAAACTAATGTTATATTTTAAAGTTGACTTAGGGAAAAGGTAAAAAGGATAAAGGAAGTAACTCAATGAAGGAAGAGAGCGTTGGAGGTTGAGTTAGGAGTTGACCCTAGGGGTTAACTTAACTCAACAGAGAAACTGAAAAGAAGTATAGAGGAAAGGCTAGGGTGCACCTCTCATTTCATCTTGGATGTTTTGTTATTTGCTTGTTGATGCTCTTGAGCATACAGTTTTGAGGGTTTTGATATTACAAATCCTAGAGAACAACTCAATGGTGAAATATTCCACTCACCTTGTTCCAATATTGGTCTCAAGGATCAAATAATCCACCCACACCATTCTACATTCATCATCTATTCAGGAGGACAGGAGGACCGACCAGTTAGGTTTTCCAACAGGGGTGCACCATTGGTTGAGGAGCAGTTCGATCTAGCTTGTTGAGAGATCTTTGGGAGATTTCAGCATTAGGGTTTTTCTTGCAGGACCTTGATCATCAGTTTGGAGGCTTTCTTGAGGAATTACCATGTCCATATTATTATTTGCAGGTTGGGACAGTTTTGGAGGAGAGAGGACGTCTTGGTGATTCAATTATTCTCATATCTCGGATTCTATACCTCATATATGATCTTGAAACTTCTCTCAGGGGTTTGTGACTGCTCGATCTATCATCCTAGAGAGTTTAAGGTGATTCAGAGGCCTCATCCAGCCATGCCAGATTGTTGACCATATTCAGGGTTTCAGGAGGGTCATACCAGTTTAGGGTTTCAGCAGTTGGAGGAGGAGGAATCAATATTTGGGCTTCATACTTCAGGAGGAGGTTAATATTGCCCTGATCTATCATTTGGTGGAGTTTGGGAGAATTTGGGAGTCTTCTTCTTCAGAAGGGATGAACCCTTGGTCTTCATAGTCCTCAACAGGATGTACCAGCAGCTTGAGGGTTAGGCCAAACCCTAGTTTTTGTATTGGAGCGTTCATCTCGCATTGCAGCTTTTGGGAGGCTCATCTTGTATTTCCAGGAGCATTTTGTAGTAGCTCATATTCTTGTCTTGAATCCATCTAAAACTATTGTAGATCTGCTTCTATATTGTATCAGGTGCTTTCTTTCTTATAAGAAAGATGAGATATTTGTTTGTGGTTCCATATCTTGTGTATTGTTGAGAGCTTTATGTGTTGAACTGCATCTTGAATAAATTGTGACTGAATAACTGAAATAAACCCTAAGGCCAAAATATCAGTGGCCAACATGCATACACAATAGTAAAACAGTAATTCAAGGGTAAGTTAGTGTTCCTAAGCAAAAAAAATGGCTCGGGAACATTACATTATTACAGAGAAGTGCAGTAATAACTAAAAATCTAACACTTCCAATCACTTAGCACACAACATTAGCTCATATCTATCATTCATTCACATTATTAAGCACTAAGATACAACATCAGATACATTCATTGTACATAATAACTACAACGCTAAGCAATTAACCACATAAACAACATCGCACAAAGCACATGAGGACACAGGATATACGTGGTTCACCCAAGTGTGGGGATACATCCACCAACTTATTCTTCTTCTTTATTAGTCTTTGATCTCCTTACATTCATATGCTCCTGTGCACAAAGCCACATATCCCAACTCCGCAGTGGATAAGTGATCTGCACACAATGCACTAGATCCACCATCCTCCAGACTAGGTCAAGGCACAAAGCCAACTCCTTGATAGCACATAGCACTTACAATTTCTTGCACTAATCCAAACTCAACCTATCAAGCACATAGCCATTATTCATGAACGAAGCCAATTTTCCTCTAGTGCTCTCTCTTACATCGCTCATCTACTTTTTTATACAACTACAAAAGGGCCTAAACATGGGTAAACCTATGGGATGACATTCCATACCCATTACATAAAACCTAATAACCCTTTTCTCGATCCACAAGCCTACAAAACAAGCAAGATCTCATGAGCTTAGCTCCGCTTGGGAGCTCCACCTTCGACCAGCCTATCAAAGTCCCAAAAGTGGCCAAACATGACCAATGTTTCCTCAAAACTTGGTCAAGGGTCAATAGGACCCCAACACTCACTTTTGACTCGTCCCGAGTCACTTAGATCTAGGAAACACTTCTTTGAAGGCATCGATCTTAGCTCAAGATGCCTCAACTTGATGCTTCGCCAGCCTCCTGCTCGGTGAACTCCTAAATTACTCGTTCTGTAACAAGCCCTTCCAGGAGTTGTTCCACCGTTGCAACTACTTGGTCTAGGTGCTAGACTTGGCCTTCGATCTCTTCAAAAAGCGTGTAGGCTTTGTCCTGCACTAGTTGGAGTCTCTGTGTCACCTCCATGACTTTTCTCTAGATGGAAGTAACCTTCTGCTATACTGGGCATTGTTCCTATGATTGGTTCATTTTCTCAACTGTAGTAAGTAGCTTCATCTGCGCTTGCACGGTGGATTTTTGTTGCTTCGCCTCCTGGAGTTGTTCTTTTAGTTTCTTTAGCTCTGGATCTTCTGTAAGCAGCTCGTAGGTCTGTGCACTCTAATTACTCAGTTGCTTACACTCTGAGGTGAGTGCCCTGATTCTTTTTATTGCATTCCTGGCAACTTCTTCCCTCTGATTGAGAACTTCTTGCAGAGTGCTAGGTACTTCTTGGAGCTCTAACTCCATTATCCGTGCTTGAATTTGTTGAATGGCTTCGATGAGATTCCCCACTTGCATCTCGGTTGACTCTAGTTCCTCTTGTGTCGAGCCCAACATAGAGTGAAGTGCTTTAGTCACTTCCTCTTTGACCACAGTTTGCTCTACGCAGCTGGGCTCTTTCTTTTTGCATCTTCTCTTTGTCCTCCTCGAACATCGCCCTAATTTCATCTTTCTCCTACTGCACAACTTGAAGTTGCTCTAAGACCTGCTCCTTTTCTTGTTTCATTGCTTCTGTCGCCTACTCTTTTTCTTCTTGAACTCAATAAAGTCGAGCCTCCATTGCATCTACTAATATTCGTAATTGGGTGGGCTCATCCCCCAATTTTGCAGCTTTCGTTGAAGAAGGCACAGTAGGTATTGTGCAGCTCGAATGGATAACTTGTTGTATGTCTTTGAGCTCCTTCTCTATTTTTTCATATAGTGTTTCTTGCTTCGCTTCATGTAACTGCAGGATATCCTCTGAGGTGTCTTGTACGACTGCAATGATGATATCAACGTCATCCACTGTGAGTACATTCTTCGACTGGGGTTTATTGGCTCGGGTCTTCTTTCATGCTAAGGGTTTCTACAGGGAAACCTTCCTTTTCTTCGATGTGTTGGCCTATGTGGGGGGATCCTTTGGCGGTGTAACTTCACCTTTTTCTTGTTTCTCTCCTTATTCCTATCCTTCTTCTTGGTTCACTTCGTCTTCTCTTCCTCCTACAGGTGAGTCAGGCCTAGTCTCCTCTGAGGCGTTTTCCTCCTCATCAATTTCTATGTTTTGCACTTCCTCCTTTTTCTTTTTTTTCTTCGTGCTAGTCTATCCATCATGTTCAACCCGGGTAACCAAGGGGACTTCAATGATGTCGGGGTCGTAGAGTTTTACATCTTCCACCGGTACGAGGAACTCCGGTGGCCATTATTTGGTGATCTCCTCCATGTCTTCGTTGGTCATCTTGTAATAGGACTAAAACTCCTCCTTACATTCATCCCTATGTGCAGTGATGTAGATAAAGTATCGATCCATGAGAAACTTCGCTAGCGGCCTGTACCAATGCAAGGTGTTGGGTGTCATTCATGGGAATGCTTCAATAGGATGCTTCAGTTGTATGTAGTAAGCATGAAACACCGCATTCGATTTCCACAGCTTCGCCATATCATTTGTATACCACAAGGTAGAGAACCTTATGACCAACGACTCTGATGGCTCAACTTCTGGGAATGTTGCTCCTTCCGATGTCTTCTAAGTGAAAAATGTGATCAGTACCAGTAGCCAACTAAAATGAAACTCATATCCTTGATCTTGCGCTTCGCGGAAGTTCTTCTCCAAATCGTCGACAAGGTAACTCACCTAGTTCATTTGCATGCCTTCTACACAGTTCCCTGCGAGGTCTAATACAAATCCAGTGAATTACGTCGGATGGTTCTTTCTAAAGATCTTACCATCTATAAGCTAACAATCTAGGCGCACTATGCCATCCTAGATGGAGGCTACCTTTTAGCCTCGCTTTCCCTTCTCTACATCGCCATAGGCTTCATTTATGCATCGCGCCAAAGAGAGATATAAATTCTTCCCTTTGTAGAACTGGTGAGGGTATGGTCCCTACATGCTTAGTCTTGTGATGAGGTGGATCAGTGTCGGATCCACAGTGACTCGTCTGTCGAGCCAAAGATACCCTCCATGGTAGCACGACAAGAGGAGTTTAACACAAGAGTTAACCTCCTGATGTCGGCTGAAGTGGGGGATCTTCATTACATTCAAGATCATGGATTGTGTGAGCTCCTCAATCCACGGTTGGGAGAATATGTGTGGTTTCTTCCCAATCATCTTCATTAAATACCTATGTGGTGCAAGCATCACAGAGTTATTCATGTCTCTGAGGTTGAAGTTGTTGTTCTTCAAAGATAGAATGTGTCCTAATTGGGGTCCAACTACGCATATCCCCTTCGGGATGTATGCAGTGATCAGAATGTACTTGAAATCACACGAGATGATGTCACGGTTAATTGTTCAAGCCAGAGGTGGGATGTAGTCTAACAAGACCGATGGAATCTACTTTGCGTTAGCCAGATCGTCGCGGTGCTTGCTTCATTTCTCAGCAGTGTGACCAGAATGTCGTCCAGTCGAAGTGGATGCTTGCAATCCACTAGTCGACGATGCCTATATTCCCACAGACATGACTCTCTCAGTCATGAGGTCTACAAGTATCTCCTCCATAGACTTCTCTAACGCGCTATGTTTTCCCGACATTCACACTTGTAATAAAATAATTCGAGTAGGTGAACGGACGAGCAAGGTAATCAAATGAATGGCGAGGTCTAGAAAGAACAGCGTGATATGAAATCGATTCTATGTTAGCTCAGATATCTCAATTTGCAAAAAGTGGTCCCGGCGCAACGTCCAATAGATTAAATAAGCAATGGCGTAATGGATTCCTCCAATATGTAGGAATGCCTCAATGAATATGAATTTGTCCATTAGGGTGCAGTCTCAGCGGTCCAATGGCGATATGTCTAGCAATAACCGTGTTTTTAGTCATTCTAGGGCATTAGTCTAACATTCAGGGTGCCTCCAATAGTCATATAGCTTCACCTTGGCGAAGTCCCATTCTGCGTTGTTCTGTTATTCCAACAAAGTTCAATTTTTGCAGATCTGTCTCCTATGAAGTCTTTTCTGGAAATTGTTGTAGTTTTTCTAATTTGGATTTCTTCTTACTAAGCTTCCTTGTCTTCTTTCCTGTACTGATCTGAGTCTCTGGATTCTTCTTTCCATTCTTATTCTTAATTTCTCTTAGCCTAGTAGCTTCGCACTATTGATGTTGTTTCAAAAGGATCAGAGATAATACCTCTTTTCTTACTAGGTTTTGGATGGACATACTTTCTTCTTGCATGGATAGGTCCTTCAACCTTTCTTGCACTCTTTCATAGTTGACAACTACTTCTCTTTCATTCTGTTGCTTTGACGAAACTTCTTGTTCTTCTATCAGTCGATATATCCTTCGAGCTATGAAATACCTTAGTTCTTTTTTCCTAATGTTTTATCTTTTCCAAAGTATCTTTGCCCAATCCTTGGCTACTTGGATTAATCCATGTCAAATGTCAATATGTTATCTTTGGCTGCTTGGATTAATCCCATGTCAAATGTCAAATCAATGTGCCGGCATCAACACTTCTACTGTCAAATGTTAGTATGCCTGCAAGAATATTATGAATTTTATTGTGCACCGACATGCCCTTCCCCCTTCACTACCACCTTCCCATCTCCTGGTTATGATGTGAACTATAGTGGAGAAACCCTTTCAACTAATTAGTCTTCTTGCAGGAACCTTATGAACCTTATTGTGCACCGCCATGCCCTTTCGCCTTCATCGCCGCCTCCCCATCTCTTGTCTATTTTGAGAACTATAGTGTAGAAACCCTCTCATCTAATTATTTGCATATTTCAATATTGACATATTTATGGAACAATGGAAATTGGAGAGAGAAATTTAGAAGCATAGCCCAAAAAATGGAAACGAGCTTTCTTTCTATCAAGTGCGAGATTTCTTGCTATCGGGTACTTGAACTGGAACTTAGTCAACTCAATCCGAAGCATAAAGGGTTACTAGGAGAGATGGTGGAAGAAGCTCTCTTTGGATTCACATAGTTTCAGTGGCTTTCATTTTCTCTCCAGGACTATAACCAGATATCCTCCCTTCTTTCTATATTTCATGCGCTCAATTACTCTCTTCCCCATTATTTCTCGGAAGTGGTGTTTTATCAGGCTCTCAATCACTCCTCTCAATTGCTTTGCAACTTTTCTTGCATACACATCCTTTATAGAGGTTGGCAACCCTGTCGTCGTTTCCACGTCCTCCTCGGTAAATCTCTCTGATTTTCTTAAAAACTCCAATTGTCTTATTTCAAATGAACCCTCTCTTGTTACTTCGTTTCTCACTTCCTTTGGACATGGAGCATACAAGGGGAGTTTGAACGAGTCCACCTTCTCCTCCTCGATCAACCCCTACACAAATAATAAACTTCAATAACTATTTGAAGTCAAGATCAAACACATTCAAATTGAAGGCAAAGCAATAATATAAAAGTATGAGAGACACCAAATCATAGCAGGAACCTCCAAAATCTCAGCAAGAACCTCATCATTTCATATGAAAAAGATCTTGGATTAAGGTATATTTATCTTTATATTTTAATGAGGTCACATGTTTGAATTTCTAAGATAAGATATATACACCTTTATAAATTAAACTGAGTATATATCTTAGACTATCTATCTCACCAATAAAGATCTCATACCACATGAATACATTGTGAAGTCATGGGAATTTAAATTAGATATTATTATTGTAATTTATATGTGTTTTTAAAAACATACTTGAAAAAAGCAATGAAGATTGTATGATGAATAAACAAAGTAGACAGTCTCGTCTGGAAATATTCC
>JASDQU010011234.1:177197-194273 GCA_032191745.1 Picea mariana
ATGAAAATAACAACCATTCAGTAGAATAGATATAGATATAAAAGAGATCTAAATGAAATCCCTCATCGTTGCAGGTTTTAGAAGCATTTAAATATGAAAGTACACAATCCCAACAAGCCTGGTTCATTTTTTAAGAGTTATTTATCTTATAAAAACAATTATAAGACGCAGATATAAGTATATCCGATTTAATGATGAACATATTTTAAAACGACATACTGTGTATACTGTTGTATATACCTTTATATTTGCAATTCCAGCCTCCTTAATGGCATTTATGATATTAAACTGATCCAAGTGCTGAGGAATGGCAACTGCCGATATTACTACGTCTACTAGTTTGATTGCATCCACAAGACTGTTGTGATCATCTAGAGATCCCTGTTCAGACCACCCCAAGAGCAATCCCAAATCCATTAGCCATCTGCTGCAGCTCATACTATTTTGAATCCAAATATGACAAGAAACAAAGAATACCACACGAACATATCCAGAATAACATTGAATATTCACTTACTTGAAGAATATGAATTCCAATATCTTTGAATTCCTGAAGTAATTTTTCCTTGAAGGAATCGGGAGCTGCTGCTGTAGAAGGACGGACAAGAACGTAGGTTGGATAGCCCAGTGAAACGCTGGCTTTTGCCATGTATTTCCCAATGTATCCGGTGCCTCCTGTTATCAAAATTCTATTCATCACCATATCAGGAGCAGAGTTCTCGGCTCCTGTCATCTTGCAACTTTGAATTAACAAAGGATCAGCTGAAGAACTCAAACCCTGGGTTCGAAAATGGCGCAGAAAACTCTCAACCCCTTGACGATAAATCTTGATAAGTCTAGATATTTATAAGGATGAAGGTGTGTAACATTGCACAAATGTAATTAATTACGATGGTATGCATAAATTTCTTGGGCCGGTGCTAGACTAACAAAAATATTTGGGTCGACCGAAACACGTCTAAGAAAAATTAAGGCCTAAAACGTCGCGTTCTAAGTTATATATTTCACGTGTTAATTGACATTATCTTTTTGGTTGATCGGAATTAGGGACAGTCACCGCTCACGTTTATTATAAGCATTTTATAGTCCCAAATATTCTACTCATTACATATTTCATGTGTCAATTCATGATCTTTCTGGTAGGTCGGAATCGGAATTACGGCTGGACTTACAACAGATGTTTATGGGTTAGTTAAACGTTTTATTTTTTTGGTTTTTTTTGTTGTTGAATCTGCGATATAAAATTGAACAAAATTTTTATTTTTTGTTTTTTAAATTGCATTTTTGAATGAATAAATGAATTTAACAAATTGAAAAATGAAAAACTCATGAAATATTGGGATTATACAAACTTAATCACTCAACAGATTCAACCATCTCACAAAATTTCGATCATAAAAAACTTTCAAAAAATAAAACGTTTAAACTAATGTCATGTTTAACATACTCCGAAATATTCGCACAGTCGAGATAATTGAGTTCTCTTTTGAAATAACGTTCTCTTTGGCACGTAGAAATACTCCGAAATATTCGCACAGTCGAGATAATTGAGTCCTCTTTTGAAATAACGTTCACATTGGCACGAAGAAATACTCCGAAATATTCGCACAGTCGAGATAATTGACTTCTCTTTTGAAATAACGTTCTCTTTGGCACGTAGAAATCGCATTGGAGTAACAAGTCGCTTTTAGTGTGAAATTTATGCTCTAAAAAAAATCAGTTTCACACATCCTGAGATTGAGATTGATGAATGGAAAGAACCATATTACAAAGGAACAGCACAATTTTTAGACATTGTAATTGGAGAAAATTATGTATCATTGTCATCTACTTATCTTTTCAAACATGCACAGAAGAATCTTTTCACAGAAGAATTTTTTCAGACATCATAATCAATCATTGATACAGACCAATAAATCATCACTAAAATACTAAAATATTGTTAAAAGTAATAAATCAATGGAACATATTAAATTGGAGAAAATTATGTATCATACAGTAAGTTAATCATTATCATCTAACTCAAAGGATGAAAAGTACACGAATCATTTAGACTATACTATCTTTTATTTAATTGAATATCATACTATTTACCATCAATACTGATGTGCGGGATGAAATTAATAATTCATTAATCCATCTAGATGACTAGATTCACCATCATTGTCACAGACCAATCTTTTCAGACATCATAATCAATCATCGGTACAATGTCACTATGGTTAAAAAAATTAATCAATGGAATAGAAGAATTGTTTTAGAGATTACAATCCTAGAAAATTATGTACATGCAGTAAGTTAATTAATCATCGGTACAATGTCACTATGGTTAAAAAAATTAATCAATGGAATAGAAGAATTGTTTTAGAAGAATTGTTTTAGAGATTACAATCTAAAAAATTATGTATATGCAGCAAGTTAATTTTTGGTAGTATACCATACATTTTTGTTTATTGAATATCATACTATTTACCATCCAACTCACAAAATAAAAAAGTATATTAATTATTTATCACATTATTCTAGCAATAAAATGATTAAAATTTATATAAAATATAACTTTACATATTGTAGATATTATTAATTAAAATGTTTTCATCACATTTTTCTTTTAAAAACTTGTTATAATTTAATTGTCAATTATCAATGAAAATAGTCACTATTGACTTTTATTTATTAATATATACAAATTCATTATCATTATTAAATAAAAGAAACCATCCCTTAAAAGGATCAATAATGATCTTTATAAAAATAAACTTTCATTTTTATGAAAAAAAATATTTTTTTAATTCATTAAAAATAATTTTAAATATTATTTCAATACTAAATTCTCATCCAATAAAATTTATATATACTTGAAAGCAACCTTTTATTACTTTTAAAATTTGATCAATTTTAATATTTTTAAAAATATTATTTTAATAATTTTTCCTTAAAAAACCTAAAAGATTTAGCAAATTATAAATCTTAATGGATTATTTGAAATGAAAATTTTATTTTTATCGAAAATATAATATGAAAGGTAGATACATATAAGGTAAAAACAATCTCCTTCTTGAATTGGTAAAAAAAATCAAATGTAAACCAGTGCAATTTGAAAAGATAATAAAAGAAATTTTATTCAGATTTATGCATTTTTCAAATAAAATATGGAGTTTTTTCAGTTATATAAACAAAAAGTTGTTGCAATTTGGCATGACTCAGATCTTGCAGTCAGTTCTAAAAAAGATAATAAAAATTTTTTTACTCAAATCTATGCATCTTTGAAATAAGAGATGGAGTTTTTCTAAATAAATTATATGAAAAAAAACAATTTGGCATGACTCAGATCTTGCAATGCAGTTCAAAAAAAAAAAAAATTTACTCGGATCTATGCATCTTTGAAATAAGAGATGGAGTTTTTCCAGGTAGGTTACATGAACAAAAAGTTGTGGCAATTTGGTATGACTCAGATGTTGCATACCTCTATGGCGGTGTCTCCTTACAAATTGAGACCACAAGAGTAGGGCATGTCTATGATTTGTGTTGATATTATGTGAATTTAGTGGCATAATTAACGCCGTTGATGTCTTTTCTATTCTCAAATTAGACTTGTTTTAATTTTAACGTTATGGTTGGAGAATTTCGTCATTGGTAATTAATTAGAGGCCTCATGTGAAGGCTCTAATAAAACTGTCAATTTATTTAACAATAAAAATACTATTTTTATTATATTAAAAAAATATTTTTTTCTAGATTAAAATTTATTCAAATATTTTAAATTAACACAAAATTAATATAAAAATCAATATTAACTCATTACCATATACTAAATTAATTTGAAAAAATATAATAAAAAATTAATTATTTTCTAAATATTTTATTTTAATTTTTAAAATATATTTAAATCTATGCTATAAAATAATATATTAAAAATTAAATTATAATATTATCGCCCTTTATCTAATAAACCTAAAATAAATGTCTAAGCATAGATGTGTTTAAAAGGAAGTCGATAAAGTAATCCAATACAGTTGTCTCGAAAAATAAAATATATCAAGCTTTATTACATGCCTTATATAATAGAATTCAAGGGTGTATATATAGTTATCTATGTTATATGGTATGGTATTTTGATCTACTAGTTGACAATGTAAGCTTGTCTAATATATTCAAATGCAAGATTTATGAGTTAGTATTTCATTAACCTTACTGAAACACATAGTAAACCATGCAACTTATTCCTTAATATTAGTGTCATGATACTAGAATTCCTCAATACCCATTAATGTCTACTGTTAATTTGAGGGGGGTTTGCCAATGAGTGGAGAATTGTACCAATCATCACTATGAGGATACTTGTTGTTGTAGGACTCTAATAAATGACATTAATATACATATCGTTGTAGGACTGTAATAAATGACATTAATATACATATTAGATATTTGGGATTAACACTAGAACTTGTTTCTTCCAATCTCATCAATGACTTATAAATACAAACCTCTCCTATGTATTTGATTAGATATTTCATGTGCTTGATTCGAAAATTCACTGACTGATTTGCAAATAATTTCAAGTATAAATAGTCTTAGCTTATATTTTAAATCTTAATAAACAATTGAAAGGCTAAATTGAGTAAATGAACAACATGAATACAAAAACAAAAGTTGATAATGATGGAGTTCGTCAAATTTGGGCTACATCTCTGGGTCCACATCAAATGCACAATCACTCCATTATTATAACATGAAGCACTTCAAATGTTTTATTACATTATAATGGATCTCCATCTTGCAATAAAATGTATTTTCCAGCACTAGGAAATATTTTTGCACTAATATGAAGCTCTTCCCTCACTTCATCTACATGAAAAATGGCTACAATATCCTCATTCTTCAATTCTGTAGAGACAAAAAAAAGTGGCTTTAATTATTCTACCGCAAGTAATTCTTCCAACTCAGAATGCTAAATGTCTTCACATCTACTACAAAGAGTGTGGTATAATAACAAAACCACTTTCCACTCTTGGGATTCCAAAATATGGCCTAATACCCCTTTTTTTTCTTCAACTTACACAAGAAATACCATTATGTAAAACTTTTCAACAAAAATTCCTTTCTAGTCACAAGCATGTGGTGAAATGGTAAAATATTTTTATTAATATGCAGGAGGTCGCGGTTTCAAATATGCACCCATTGGGATTTTTTGAGCTATGAATATATTTGCAATTCAAATACTTAATATCCTATGCATGCTATAACAAGCACTACTATTGGAACATTGGTTAAGCCATTGGGTTTTTTGGGCATAGATTGTCGGGTCAAACCCGCAGACTGTCCACTTTTAAACAATGGTTACAACAAGTCACTTTAAATAACATTTATCTTGCTTCCATTACAATGGAAAAACGTTTCTCTAACGGTAAAACATTGTATTAGTGACGAATAGGTCAGGGGTTCGATCCACCAACTCGAAACTTCCATAATCGATAATCTATTTTGGAAAAATTCAGATTGTTATGTGACAGCATCTGATTGGTCCACATGGTGGTTCTATAACCTACACAGTCAACATGTCAATCAGTTCCATGTAAGCCATCTTTCCATGCCAGTTACGCCACATCATCATCTGTATATCCCAGTCAATATGCCATGCCAACATGTGTACATCCCATTCAATATGCGATGTGTAACATCCCCATCCCTCCAGACACCGAGAATGCTACCACGCGGAATTTACAGCGTATATAATATATATGCATTTTAATCGAATTAAGACATTTAAGAAAAATTTACTGCCATCATACAAACTTAAATAGAATTAACAACAATTCATACATGCAACGAAATACGTGAAAACATACAAGCATCATAACACATGCATAAAATACATAATTAAGCACAACAATGATACTTATCTTTTATCTAGCGTAAATCCACCAACTGTGTGAGACCTTCCATTAACCTCTGAGCCTTAAACCGCACTGTTCATCACTCTTAGCAATAGGTCATCCCCGAGCTGGGACTAAACTCCATCGAGAAAGGGAATTCTAGGCTTGGCAAGGACAACAAGAAAGTTGCACAAAAGAAACAGGAAGGATATTTTATCCCAGGAGCCACTTACGCCCACAACTCATAGACCCTCATTCCCTACACGCCTGCTCCACCCCAGGAGAGTACACATTCACTACTACTAGTCCATCGGCTAGTACACCTCCCTTACCTTGGGCTTCAGTAACAGGTTGGACCAGAAGTCTCAAAGTACTGTAGCTATTGCGAGAGTCCATTCCAGGAGAACTCACTTCCCAACAAACTCTCTCTCCTAGGAGAGTTGCTCACAGGCCTGACAGCCTGCTTCTTCAATTCGGTTGCTAAGAAATACTGCAACAACATTTGACTAGCATATGAGTGACAGCAGCAAAAACAACAGTTATGGACACTGAAAAAATGGCAACAACCTAACTCTAAGACACAACACGGCTTAGGCGAACACAAGGCAGCAACCCCAAATGGTTAAGGCACGAACTCATATTTGTAGTGTGGATAAACCTAGGTTCAAAGAACACACAAGTCGGATTTTCCCTCCTTGATTGGTTTCTCAGATGTGTGAGGTTATGCAGAGGCAGATACAGATACCATACGACGAATCGAGAAATGGAAAGTGAACCCCCTTCCTGTGAGCAGTTTTCTCGACCGTGCATACCATACGTAGGTAACCAGAGGTCGATGTCCAAGACCAATGAGTTCAGGCGGAGGATGGAATATCGACCAGTGAACTACCAACACGGTCTGACTCACCCGATTAATGGTTCCATAGATCTGTGATGGATGCTCCCGATTCACGGTTATAAAGTGGGTCAAGAATGGCAAGTAACCCACAACACCACTGATGCTTCATCTTTTAACTGCATGAGCCCATGTCAACACTTGTCTTCCTAGAGCTGCATGTGCTCCATTTAGCCTACGTCACCAACTACCAGGAACTTAGGATAAAAAAACATATTATGTCCACCTTAGTTTTCAAGAAATAATATTAAAATGTTATTCCTCTAGAGGTAATCCCCCTAGCTTAGCCCCTAGGCCCATAAACTTAGCCCCCTCCCTTGCCCAACCTTGTGGAATCTTAGTCCCCCATCACTCTTTCTTTGTGGTCGGTCTACACATAGCGATGTTTATATTTTATTAATGATCTACATAATTACATATACAAAACAGGCTTCTGGCCTTAGAATCCTAGGCTCCTGGCCTAATCATCACATAAGCCTCCTAACTTATTATAACTTGGCTCACCAACCTAACAAACATGTTTAAAATTCATAATTACAATTGGGGATCTACCGAGGGATATTACAATCCCCTCCCCTTATTTTTGCATTGTCCTCAGTTCAACTTAATTACACATATATAATTTAGAAATTCTTCAAAAAGCTCCAAGCTTTAGCTATTGGAAGCCCATTATCCAGTTTTACTTTCAAGCACCAATTCTAGTATCCATGTTGCAGCTGAAACTCAATTGCTCTATTCCCTGGAGTTTCTTCATGAAAACATTCAGCTTATTGTTCCTTGTTACATGCTTCAATTAAACCTCATTAAAAGCGCCAAATGGCTATAGATCCACGATGTTCCATCCATTGATAAAATCTCAACAGTGCTATGACTCCACAGACGTAAATGCTCTGCTTGTACACCTATTCATTCAAAAGAAACATTAGAACATACATGCAATATATATACAGGCAATTCTAATAACATTATAACATGTATATGAATTACTAGGTACATAACATACAAGGAATAGAGAAATCATACTTATCTTTTGATTGAGAAGACTTCCATATCAACATGGTCTAGGCCAAGGTACCAGACCCCAACAACATTCCAACCAATGGTCTCTCTTCCCCACATGCCTGTCCCACCCCAAGAGTGTGCACCTTCATTGTCACACAGTCCATTGACTATTACACCTCCCTTTCATTGGACTTCAACAATAGGCTGGACCAGAAGTCTTAGAGCATCGTGGGTCAAGGAGTTCCAACTTCCCTCAGAGGTCTCCAATCGACATCTTACCCGATATACTCTTTGTAGTCAACATTCTAACTTTTATCAACGTCATCTCATCTGCATCACCCAATTGCAGTTATCATGAGAAAACATAAAATAATATATTTAGAAAGTCAAGCTTAGTTCAAAGGGAATTCATCCTTTCCCCAAAACATGAAAGTCTATTTCATAATTCATCTTGGTTGTTGCCATATTATGAATTCTACCATCCTTGTGGTTTTCCATAGGAACCAAACTACATACCATTTTTCTTGTAATGCTTCATCTTGCATACAACCAACAAATTGTCAATATTTTTTGTACATCATAATTCAACATGTACAACACCTTATGCAATGATCTTAGAATTTCCTGCACCTAGCAATTCAATCACAGTCAC
This sequence comes from Picea mariana, assembly GCA_032191745.1. NCBI lineage: Eukaryota > Viridiplantae > Streptophyta > Pinopsida > Pinales > Pinaceae > Picea > Picea mariana. The sequence goes on from JASDQU010011234.1 coordinate 185,623, forward strand.
CAAACAATATAACCAAATAGAATGACTCATCATTCTATGCATATGCATGTTCATAATTAATAACAGTAAGTTTATTCCTGTGACTACCTGTCTTGCAACTTTCCCATCGCAATGTTTAACAGTTCCTGAAATGTTCTCAACTTCATGAGTTAGCAACATTTCAGCCATTAGTATAATTATTTCCATGTCAAAAACATATATACATGCACTCACAAAATGCATTCAACAAAGTGCATTTAAGTATACAATTCCATCATATATGAGTGCAAATCTACCCCGTACTAGACATGAGTACAACTCTCAATGCCTATTTATTCTATGCACCTTGCATTGAATTACATAATGCTCTTTATCTCAGTCATGTATCTCACCATCCATAAGTTGGAATTATGGCCAACGTGTTGACACATTCTCCACACACTTCCTATTGTCTTCCCAATTAATTGGATGCCTTCCTTTTCAACCTGAACACTACACCAATAATATAATTATATGGTTTTCATTCGTGTTTGCAGCCCAAGTTTTATTTAAAAGTTGGAAGATTTTAGTACCCGTGTGGTTCATAACCTTTCCATATCCATACCTTGCCATATCCAACCACGTCCTGGTCTCATACATGACTAGATTACTAGCATTCGTTCCTATAACAAGTTCTTAAATTTTAATTATTTGGTTATTACCCCATAACCAAATTAACATGACATTCTATTGTGTCAGTGTGTGCATTCAGAGGCTAAAAATATTTGAATTAATATAGGCCTCCATCCTTTACCACATCCAGTGGTATGCACTCAATAAGATAATCATGTGATTTTATATAATAACTCTGGCTTAGGAAATTCTTACCTAAATTTCCTTTGAGGAATTATGCAAAAAGAGTAATAAAACTCATACCTGCATGACTGCCATGAATAAATTTTATACTACCTGAATGTTTGATGGCAGTAGAAGCTTTCATGCTTCTTTTATCAAACCTATAACCAGCACTTCAACCTTTTGTTGCTTCTCTCCTTATGTAACAACCTCATCAACCACAGTTGCAAACATGCAAGCAATATTTCCTCTTGCTAACCCAATCAAGCCATAACATACTTGCTGCCACATAAATTGCAGCAACTTTTTTGCCATGTGCAACTTTTCCTTTCTGATCCCAGAAGTCTTCAATTCTTCCCAAATTCCTAAATATTCTTTTGCTCTCATTTTAGTCATTGTACATGACTATTTTTGTCCTGAGCACTTTCTAGCCAAATCACTCTTGGTTGCCTTTGCATTTATAGTCCCAAACTAAGCTGATATTAACCTTCATCTTTCGTTAATTTCCTAGGTCCAACTATCCCAATCTCATACTTGGATGAATCAAATTCCACACCAAGTTGTTTTATAGACTCTGGATTCTTCAACATCCAATTACTCTTCAAGATTGAACTTCTTCAACCCTTTTCCAATGGAATACTTTAGTACTTGAGGTTTTCTTGTACTCTTCGCTTCTCTTTTTCTAGCTATAAATCTATCTCATGATTCCTTCTTCCATTATCTTAGGATGTTCATGGACTTGAATTCATCCAGGAGTTTTTCCTTGTCTACTTTGCATACTTTCCATCACATATTATTCTGATTATTAATTTTCAACATTCCATTATTATTTGGATTCCACTGATTCATCTTCTTCATGAATGAATTATAATTCCCTAAAACCTTCCTTCCTTATTCCCATTCTTTGTGTCTCCATACGAACTTATGGTTAATGCATTATCATGTATTCCAGATGGTTTTCTCCACCTAGCATTCACATTTGATGTGAAAGTATTGTCACCTAGACTGTCTTCCCCAAACAAGAATCCCATTTATGTTTTCCATGCTTCTTATCAAAACCNTGATTATTAATTTTCAACATTCCATTATTATTTGGATTCCACTGATTCATCTTCTTCATGAATGAATTATAATTCCCTAAAACCTTCCTTCCTTATTCCCATTCTTTGCGTCTCCATACGAACTTATGGTTAATGCATTATCATGTATTCCATATGGTTTTCTCCACCTAGCATTCACATTTGATGTGAAAGTATTGTCACCTAGACTGTCTTCCCCAAACAAGAATCCCATTTATGTTTTCCATGCTGCTTATCGAAACCAACATCTAATCCTACGACTTCTAAAAAATCTCAAATGTAGAATAAAGAATTTTCCCCGTCCTTCTTCTATGATGCACTTCTTGTGTAATGATCTCTTTTCTCTGAGATAATGGATCTTAGATATTTTTTGAACCCTATCATAAGGTTCCAAGGTCTTCAACACCTCCCTGATGTAGGTCCGAACCAGACGAAACCCACGGGCTTCCTTCCTAACCCCTTTTTCCTTCTTTAACACAGTTTTTGGGCACTAGCCCATGCTTTCCTTGGGCACTTAATCCGCATGGGACCACGACTATGACCAAGTGATAAATCAATAGGTGCTTACTCGAGCCTTCGGCTTCAAGAATTTTCAAACACAACCCAACAATATCTCAGACTTCTGGATTACCGAACTCGCGAAGTAGAGTGGATCAACAGTCCACGTCTACCCAGCATCCAATGACTAACACTCACTATGGAACCTCAGGCGTCTGAGTTCTGAGACTTCGTAGTTTCGGGAATTTGGGAGATACCACTACAAAGATCAATTATCCTTGTTGATTTGAGATCAACGGTCCTTGATTACTTCAGGACTTCGGGTCTTTCCGACCAAGAACAGATCAAGGGTCCTTCGACCTCCTCCTCGATCAATGATCGAGATCTCCTTCGGGACTTCAGCGTTTTCACCCTCTTCTTTCCTCCAGAGTGCTCTGTACCTAGAGTTCCAGATCTGGCACCACGCATCCACTTTCATATCAGTGGTTGTCCAATGAAGTGAGTCTCTGTCTTCCACATCTCTCCTCGCAGATCAACGATCCATGTTCCTTCCTTCGGATCAACGACCCTTAGATGTTTTGGGCTTCGACGCTTCAGAACATTCCGAAATACAACTTCACAAAAACCCCGGAGTACGATTCTCTGAAGTTCGCGATCTGGTGACACCTATCCAACATAGATAAATGACTCCCAGCTGCTTTGGCTATTCAGGCTTCGACGATTTCAAACTTTTGTCCTTCACGTTCTCCCGGAGTGTTTTCACCCGGAGTTCATGATCTATTGACACGTACCCTTCTGCACGATCAACGATCATAAGTGGCTTCGACACTTCGGGTATTCATTGATTTTGTATCTTCCCCAACCACAAACTTTCGAAGTGGTTTTCTTCGGAGTTATGGATCTTTCTCCATCTGTCAGCCTTCAGATCCAACAGTTGTTGGTCCTTCGCACTTAGATCCAATGGATGGGATCTGTTCCTCCTCATTTCTTTCCTTTGCTTTCCCGAACATGGATCTAATGGTCCAAGCTCCTCCCCACAACAAATATGATGATTTTTGTCGCTCCTCCTCATGATCTTTTGACTCCTTCTAACATGGAAGAGTTTGTGGATATTCAAAGGTTTCGACCTTTGAACTTTCTCCTGCGAACCTGACTATGTTGGATCTCGGCTCCGTCTCTACTAACACTATCCCTCCTGAGCTTTGGAACTTGGAATAATCTCGAATCCTATGCACTCCTCACATTATCTCTTCTGATCTTTTCGATTTACTTAGTCTCCTAAGGGTCTCAGCCCTTCTGTTTCCTTTCAAAGGAAAACTTTGTGCCCTCCTGGCAACCTTCTGCTCAAAGCACACCTTGTTGAGCATTTTCTACAGAGTGTTCAACAGCTCTGTGAGTATCTTCCTCTGATACTCTTCTCCCTAAAATCGACAAAGAGTTCTTTCTGTGCACACTTTCACTCGCTCGATGCCTGCCTCGCAAAGCCCTACAGAGTTCTCAGTGACTCTATCTCTCTCTAAACTCAACACAAAGTTCTTCCTCTACACTCCTTGCACTAATTTTGATGAAGGTTCAACGGTATCTCTCATGAGCTTCTATGAGGTTAACTTACCTCTGTCAACGCACTCCTTGCAGACAATTTTCACTGCTTGCACTCGAAAACCCAAAGAAGAGAAACAATTGAAACTTATTCAATACTTCACCAGTTTATGCATTCAAACTAGTTAATCTCCAAACATTCCCATGTCACCTTTGTTGAGATCATTACGTCACATCACTTATGTTTTCCAATTGTGGGGGCATGCAATGGTGGTTTGGAGAAACCCGCCTTTCTTCCCATAATTCTTTTGGCACTGACATGTAACCCCTCATTGAAACCGCAGTTTGGATTGCGGGACCGCCTTGGATAATTAACTTTCATGCAACTTGGGTCCCCGCAATGCCTTCTGGTCATCCATCTTCATGTATCATGATCAACGCCAATGTGGGTCCCCCAACCTTTAACTACATTACCTAACCTCGACCCCACTAACCATGCTCATATGGAATGCCACGTGGTGGAATACTAGCGACTGACACGTGGCTCGGTCAAATGAGTGACACATGTCACATTCCATACGACATTTCAAAATTCTATGGGTTCAACCCCTTGACACATGGCACACAACCCCATGTCCATGTCAAACCAAGTGACATCACCATGCCACGTCACTTCATATTTTAGGGGTTATACCTTTCTCTTAGTTTGCATCAACTTCACCGAAGTCGCAAATTTCGAAGGGCTTTTAGGATAACCCTTCTACAACCTCCAGATCTAACGGTCGTAAAGGATTTCCCTTTCTTCCGAACATATCCTACTACGCAAAACAAACTCTGTTACTCTATGGATTTCCAAAGGAATTCACAGCTAACTGCCTTGCAGCATTACCAATTTTTACGGTCATGAAGGATTCTCCTTGTTCTGAACAAATCCTAAGGTCCATATTACTATGCGGCCCAATACCACTTCTGTCATGGTTTTATGACACCGCTACTCTTCCTGAGATTCGTAACACGACCAAGGTAACTTCTTGGCACTCAGGAAGGTTCTGAGGTTTCAAATTGGTCCTCCAKACACAATTTCCTCTTGAAACCTTGGGTCCAATGACCACTTATCCATCCCATTCAGGTTCATTGTTTGAAACCTTGGCTCTGAACTCRAATTTTGTCTACTTCGACAACAATTCTTTCCAAAAATTTTGCTTCAACTACCACTAACATGGCCCATCCAGGCTCAGTGTTGTAAACATGCTCTGATATCATATTGTAACATCCCCAACCCTCTAGACACCGGGTAATGCTACCATGTGGAATTTACAGMTTATATAATATGTATGTATTTTAATCGAATTAAGACATTTAAGACATAATTACTGCCATCATACAGACTTAAATAGAAATAACAACAATTCATGCATGCAACAAAATACATGAAAACATAAAAGCATCATAACACATACATAAAATACATAATTAATCACATCAATGATACTTACCTTTCATCTGGAGTAAATCCACCAACTACGTGCAGACCTTCCATGAACCTCCCATCCTTAGACCGCGTTGCTCATCACTCTCAGCAATAGGTCACCCCCGAGCTGGGAATAAACTCCATCAGGAAAGGGAATTCTAGGCTTGGAAAGGACAACAAGGAAGTTGCACAAAAGCAACAGGAAGGATCTTTTATCCCAGGAGCCACTTACGCCCACAGCTCACAGACCCTCATTCCCCACACGCCTGCTCCACCCCAGGAGAGTACACCTTTACTACTACTATTCCATCGGCCARTACACCTCCCTTACCTTGGGCTTCAACAATAGGTTGGACCAGAAGTCTCAGAGTACTGTAGTTKCTGCAAGAATCCCTTCCAGGAGAACTCATTTCCCAACMAACTCTCTCTCCTGGTAGAGTTGCTCATAGGCCTGACAGCCTGACAACCTGTTTCCTCAATTTGGATCATAAGCAATACTGCAACAACATTTGGCTAGCATACGGGTGACAACAGCAACAGGAACAATTATGGACAGCGAAAAATGGCAACAGCCTAACGCTAAGACATACCATGGCTCAGGAAAACACAAGGAAGAAACCTCAAACGGTTAAGGCATGAACTCAAATTTGTAGTGTGGATAAATGTGGGTTCACAGAACACACAAGTTGAATTTTCCCTCCCCATCTGGTTTTCAGATGTGTGAGTTTATGCAGAGGCAGACGAATTGGGAAATGGCAAGAGAACCCCCTTCCCATGAGCGATTTTCTCCACCGTGCGCAGGTAACCAGAGGTCGATGCCCGAGATCAACGAGTTCAGGCAGAGGATGGAAGATTGACCAGTAAAATACCAACATGATTTGACTCACTGAATTACTGGTTCCAGAGATCCATGATGGATTCTCTCGGTTCACGATTAGACAGTGGGTTGAGAATGACAATCGAAATCACAACACAACTAACGCCTCATCTTTTAAATGCATGAGCCCAGGTCGACACTTGTCTTCCTAGAGCTGCATGCACTCGATTTAGCCTACGTTCCCAGCTACCAGGAACTTAGGATAACAAAACATATTATGTCCACCTTAGTTTTCAGGAAATAATATTAAAATGTTATTCCTCTAGAGGTAAGCCCCCTAGATTATCCCCTAGGCCCACATACTTAGCCCCCTCCCTTGCCCAACCTTGTGGAATATTATTCCCCCATCGCTCTTTCTTCGTGGTCGGTCTACATGCATCGATGTTTATATTTTATTAATTATTCACATAATTACATATACAAAATAGGCTCCTAGCCTAATCATCACATAAGAATCTTAGCTTATTATAACTCGGCTCACCAGCCTAACAAACATGTTTAAAATTCATAATTACAACTGGGGCTCTACCGGGGGATATTACACGATGTCACCATATGTACTTCCACATGTCATTTTTGTATTTCCATGTGTATTTTTTGTACTTCTACATGTCAGTCCCTAATGATGCCATGTGTCAAGCCTATCATCATTTTTCCATGTTTAGCCAAAACTTCAGAAGGCCATAACTTTTTCATATGATGTTTGTTTGACCTTGTTCAAGTATCATTGGAAATCTCTCGAAAAGCTCTTCAATATGAGTACATTTACCTAAAAATTCAATACCAACGGTTTTTCTTTGTTTTAGAGATCCTCCTATACCAAACCTCCCCACAAAAATAAACTTTTGGTCTACCAAATGTCTACATACATGGTTTTACTTGTCTCTCTGATTTGTACACTTTCAAAATAATAAAAACACTATGTTTGATATCAGTGATGTTATAATAGGTCATCACTTGTACAATTTTCCCTTCTAGGGGTCTCATACACAACATGTGAGGTTTACAACAATCGAAACAAACCAATTTGGAGATGTGTTATGCATTTATGACCAAAATTGGTTAATGGATTCCTTTTTTGGTTGCTCCTCTTGGATTGTTGGTGCTTGACCAACAACTTCATCTTGTGCCTCTTTCTTCACGGGTGCATGTGAAACTTTCTTTCCAAGTGCGTGGGAAACTTTCTTTCCCTACTTTAGACGAAGTTGTGGATGAAGTTTTTATAATTTTTCAATCAAATGACCACTCATATTGCAATGAGTGAAATAATTCTTTGACCACAATTCCTTCTTTCCATACTCCACATTTAGTCTTGAAGAGTGTTATTTATGTCTTGCCTCCTTCCTGGTAGACATGACCTGCATGTACAAGGATTTTATCTTCCAACATTTGGAAACTCAATGTTTATGTAATCCACAAAATGTACATGGATACTTGTACCATAAGTTATGTTTCTCATTGCCATTCTTCTTATAGTCAAAGAATAAATTGGAATAATCCAGTTTATTATACCTTTCATGGTGGTTCTGATTGCAAGTCTATCGGGAAGAAACTATCTTCACTCCTTTGGGATGTTCACCGCTCATTCGAGATTCCTTCCAGTCTTTCTCACTCTCATGAAGTGATATATCATTAATTTGTATAAGGTATTTCTATAATGGCTTAGACTCTTTTATTGAAGCATTCCTTGCTTCAACGACCTTGGACCCTTCTTCAACTTCTCCTTCGCCATATCCCAAACCTATATAGTGAGGCATTTCCACAACCTCTATGGGATTAGCGATTCCTTGGCCATTAATTAGAATACCCTTTCCATTATAACCACTTTTGGTTAGCATATTAAAACCAATACCATGAGTATGCTTCTTGAATTCACCCAAATAGGCATCTACATTTTGATGGGAAGAAAGAGAAAATGATGACTCACTTACATTGCTTACCTCAATGACAGATTGTGAATATATGGTAGACTATGGTCTTCTTGGCATGGTAGACTCTTCTTCTTCCTCCACTCTTTCATCTTTCTGAATCTTTACTAAAAATTCATCCTTGACTTGCAATTCAAGATGAAACTTTTTTCTTCTCATCCTTAGAGACTCACAGTAACCTTCTCAATTAAGAATTCTCTTCCTACATCAGTTGCTTAATCTCTTCCAGTTCCTGAAGTCTTTCTCGCTTCAAATATTTTCTCATGAATGTCCTTTTCTAGCCTTCTCTTCAAACTAAAATTCTTGTTAAACCAACTCGGATACCAAACTTGATCCAAAAATCCACCCACTGATTTGCAAATAATTTGAAGTGTAAATAGTCTTATCCTATATTTTAAAGGTTCATAAACAACTGAAAGGATAAATTGAAGAAGTGACGATCAAAA
>JASDQU010011234.1:219432-235752 GCA_032191745.1 Picea mariana
ACAATCACCTTAAGGAGAAGAACAAACAAATGGATCAAAATTGGATTTGGTTAGATGGTTGTGTAGGATAGTTCAAAAATGCTCATGTATTTCAATGGTTGTGTATGTTGCACAAAAAAACTCAAGGTACCACACATTTGGAGCTATTTTGAGTCTGTGTATTGTAAAGGGGAGCATGATGGAGAAGGTGCATGCATAAAAAGAGTGTTACACAGGTAAGAAATGAAGTTCACAACTACTTCCCCCATTCGAGATGAGAAATCCATTGTTGAATGGTGTTCTTCGGTAATGAGAGAGGGAAAAGGAACCCATGAAGACTAATCACACAGGAAAGGACATGTACAAATATGTTTTTGGGAGGTGGTCGATGCAGATAAATCACAATGGTATGAATGAAAAACAATCCAGGGCACTTGTGGATTCCATTCAGTTCAAACATCAGACAATGTAATAGTTGAAATATGGACGAGAAAACTCTCTTGCTTCTATGGTCCATGTAGTAGTATTGAATGAGATGATTGTGAATCAACATAATGGGTTGATAGATGGGGTTTTGTATCATTCTCCATTGGTCAACATATAACTATGGAATTACCCTAGTTGGAGGAGGACCAATCAAGTATTTCAGTTGATTATGATCATGTCTCAGATATTGTACTGCTAGGTTCATTGAAACCTTMTATTAAATTTTGAATAACTAGMATCAATGTTTTATTCTTTAGTAAATTAGTGGACTCACATGTTGGAAATCCATTTTTTGCAGGGAACATATAAGCAGTGGTTTCCCAGAGAGATAATGAATGGGGAACTGATTATTGTTTGGAAAATTTCTTAGAGGGAAAGAAGACCTCATGCGATCAGTAATAGAATCCGAAGGAATTGAATTTTTTATTGGGTCCATGGTTATTAAAGGATAACATCTGACACAAGATGAAAGAACATGGAATAAAGTGTTACATATCAAAATTCCTCACTTCAACAATGTCACACTTTCATTTTCACAAGTTTCTTAAGTGTCACAAGCATCGCACTTTTATTGTTGTAAGTGTCACATTCACTTTTCCTAAGTTTCACATCTCGAACAACACCATGAAAAAACTTTCTACAACCCAAAAAACATGTTAGAAGAAGAATCCCCATTATCTGACAGTCAGAACAAGTATTTTTACTAGAGATTTACTCATCTTTATGAATTTTTGGAAGATCATATCTCCCCTGCTCATACATAGGGAGCGCAAGTGCTCCTTGTCCATATTATGGGGAGAGATACAACACTATGTTGTTCATTTTAAGGGAGCACTGAGTCAGTTGAGGGAATCGTGGAGGAAATCCCACTTTCCTCTAAATATAGCTATAGATGGATTGGGTTAGGTTGGCTCGAATATAACTCCAAGGCTTCATCCAAGGAAGATATCACAACTATTGGAGTCCTATACTCAACTAATTCCAAATATACCAAAGGTATTTGATGTAGATTATAACCTTGTACAATATCTACTACAAACAGATATTCAATAAAGGAACAAAAAAGATACAATGGCAAATACAAACATTACTTCCCCTGGAAACCCAAACCAGGAAAACCAACATATTCTATATTATTCATCATGTTACAATGTTTACAATACAAAATACATATAGGAGACAATGACATCCAAAACCCTAACCCAATGACCTATATTAGTCCAAATCCCTAATTCCTTAACCGTAAATAGAAAAACATCAACAAAGAAACCATGTGCCGAAAAACCACCTAAATATAATGCGGTCCCGAGGCAGAAAAAATGTGATCCCGATGCATATTTTTTTTTTCGGGGGTGCTTCCCCTGAACTCTCGCTTGGGGGAATTCGCCCCCCTATGCGCCTGATGCATACGCTCATACACTACTTCTCGTGCAAAGAATATAACACATACCCAACATTTGAGCCTCTCAAATCCTATAAATGGAGGCATTCCCATGGTGAAAAGGGGAAGAGAAATCAACAAAGCATTTTTATTTTGATTGTGAATATTTCGAGAAAGGGTTGGATGAGGAGGACTTGAAGAGGCTTTTGTACCATCATATGAATATTGTAAGTTTCCTTTTGAAGTTCTCATTAATATTCCTAACCTATTTCCTTCAAGTATGTATTTACATGTGCTTGTTTATGCTTGTCTTGATCTTCATAGATTGATTGATTTTGTTTAATCCATTAGAGTAGGAGATAGTCATTTGTTTATTGTCCATTGGAGGTATTGTTTGGAGCTTTCGGATTGGAGGATATTGGAAAAACTTCGTAAACGAGGTACATCATAATTCCCCTCCTTCTCTCTTTTCCAATGGATAAAATGAATCTATAGGAATGGTAGTGTCCAAATGTAATTTTCTATCTTGGTAGAGGGGTTTGTAATCCAAGGAAAATTTCACTTGTCTGCAAGGGAATATTTCCATAAAATAAAGGTGGTTATGTATTTGAATATTATAAACCAGGTCAATTCGTATAACACTTTACGAACTTGGTTGTTGGTACAAACCTCCAACTACAAACAATGTCAAGTCAAAATTCCTCAAAGGTACTCTACTTCTTTCCCTACTCTGAGCACGAGAAGTTAATGGATACCATCAGTATTAGAAGTGATCCTTATGGTATACTTGAATGAACATAGGTATGTAAAAGGAACAATTGAGAAAATATTTTATATTTATCAATTATTGAAATTTTGGCTTCCTTTTATGGTTATTATGCTATTCTTGTCTTGCTTCATTGAAATTCCATTCCTTTCCTTTCCTTCACCTACCATTCCATGCCATGCCATGTCTTTCCTTTCCATGCAATGCCTTGTATTTCCTTGCCATGCCATTACATTCCTTTCTATGCCATTCCTTGTCATGCCATGTATTTCCTTTCCTTCACTTGCCATGCCATGGCATGCCATTCCATGTGTTGCCTTTCCAATCCATGCCATGCCTTGCCTTTCCTTGGCATGCCATGACTTGCCTTACCTTTCTTTCCTTGTCATTCCATGCCTTACATTTCCTTTTCATTTCATTTGTTACCTTTCCATTCCTTGTCTTCACTTGGCATGCCATGCCATGCTTTTCCTTTCCATGCCATGCCTTTCCTTTTCATGCCATATTTTTCCTTTCCATTCCATTACTTTCCTTCCCTTTCCATGCCTTACCTTTCCTTTCCATGTGATGTATTTCCTTCCCTTTTCCAAAACATGCCTTTATTTTCCTTCACTTTCCATGTCATGTCATGCCAAGTATTTCCATCCCATGCCATATATTCCCTTTCCATGCCATACCTTTCCTTTCCTTTCCATTCCATTCCTTTCCTTTCCTTCACTTTCCATGTCATGCCTTGTCTTTCTATTTCATTCCATGTCTTTCAATTCCATGCCACGCCTTTCCTTTCCTTGCCATTCCATGAATTTCCTTTCCTTTTATTTCCTTGTCATTCCATTCCTTGCCATGAAATTTCTTGTCATGCCTTGCATTGCCTTTCCTTTTCATTCCATTACTTGCCTTTCCATGCCATGCCTTTCCTTTCCTTGCATTTCTAATCCATTCCATGACATTCCATTTCATTTCATGCCTTTCCTTTCCATTCCTTTCATTTCCTTCACTTTCCATACCATGCCATGCCTTACCTTTCCTTTCCATTCCTTTCCTTGCCATGCCTTGCATTTCCATGCCATGTCTTTCCATGTCATGCCATGCCTTTCCTTGCATGCCTTGCCTTTCCTTGCATGCCTTTCCTTTCCTTCACTTCTCATGCCATGCCATGTCATGCCTTGTATTTTATTTCCATGCCATGCCACACCTTGCCTTGCATTCCCATGCCTTTCCTTACCTTTCCATACCTTTCCTTCACTTTCCATGCCATGCCATTCCTTCCCATGCCATACCAGTCCATTCCTTTCCATGCCATGTCTTCCCTTTTCATGCCATGCCTTTCCTTTCCTTTACATGCCTTGACTTGCCTTGTCACGTGATGCCTTAACTTTCCTTTACCAAGCCATGCCTTTCATTTCCTTTATTTTCAATTCCATGACATGCCATTCCATTCCTTTCCATTCCATGTCATGCCTTGCCTTTCCCTTCCATCCATTTCCTTTCCTTTCCATCCCATGCATTGACTTGCATTCACTTTCCATGCCATTACATGCCATTCCTTTCCTTTCCATGCCATGCCATTCCTTTCCTTGCTTTTCCATGCCATTCCTTTCCTTTCCTTTTCTTGAATTGGCATGCCATGCCTTTCCTTTCCTTTCCATGACATGTATTTCCATGCCTTTCATTACCTTGCCTTGTGAATCCATGCCTTTTGTTTCCATGCAATTCCATGCCTTTCCTTGCCTTGCCTTGCCTTGTTAAGCCATGCCATGTCATGCATTTCCTTTCCATGCCTTTCCTTTCCTTCACTTTCCATGACATGCCATGCTATGCCTTGCCATACCATGCCATGCCTTTCCTTTCCATGTCATGTCTTTCTTTGCCTTACCATGCCTGCCTTGAATTTCCTTGTCTTTCCTTTCCATGCCATACCATTCATTTTCGTTCCATGTATTTCCTTGCCTTAACTTTCCATGAAATTCCATGCCATGTCATTCCTTTCCATACCTATCCTAACAAGGTTTTAAATTGACAAACAGGTGTGATAAGAATTGAGAAAAACCCTAGTGCCAGAGATCCTCCAACAAGCGGTTGTCCTAGTAATGAAATGACAATGGATGGGCCCCATTAGCTGAAACATGGTGCCATGGATCCAATGCAACTGGAAATTTTTCCATCTGATTCTCAATTTGAGTTTTATCATGAGTTGAAACTCGCCTCCTCAATCCATTCAGGAACATGTCGACTCTTTGGTCCAGGGGAATAAAATCCAAACCAAGAAGAATAATAGAGTTTTGTAAGGTCTCACACATACATTTTTCCAAGGACCATGTGAATACACTACCCACAATTTCCCAACATAGTGTTATTGAAAATTGACCTCTCATTTAGAAAGTGCACTAGGCCTCATTGAGAAAAACCCTATTTCTAAAGATCCTCCAAAAAATGGTTTTTCGTTCAACAAAATGACAACGTATGGGCCCCACTAGCTAAAAATCGGTGCCTCTGATCCAATTAAGGCAACGATTCATCCATATGAGTCTTGGTTTGAATTTTATCGTGAGTTTTAACTCACCTCCTCAAGCCATTCATGGACATGTCAACACTTTGGTCCAGGAGCATAAAATCCAAACTGAGCAGCATAACGAAGTTCCGTAAGATATCACATGTCTGTTTTTCCAAGGCCCACATGACTACACATCCCATAATTTCCTAGCATAATATTCTTGAAAATCGACCTCTCAATAAAAAATTGCACTATGCGTCATTGAGTAAAACCCTGGTGCCGAAGATCCTCCAAAAAATTATTTTATGGTCAATGGAATGACAATGGATATGCCACACTAGTTGAAACCTGGTACCCTAGATCCAATGCAGTGGATGATTCATCCATCTGATTCTCGGTTTGATTTTTATCCCAAGTTGCAACTCACCTCCTCAAGTCATTCAGGGACATGTAGACACTTTGGTCAAGGGGCATAAAATCCAAATTAAGCATCATAAATGTGTTTCGTAATCTCCTACACGTCTATTTTACTAAGGCCCATGTGACTACACTAACCACAATTGACCAACAAAGTGTTCTTGAAAATTGACCTCTCATTCATAAATTACACTATATCTCATTGAGAAAAACCCTAGTGTCATTGATCCTCCAACAAACAGTTTTCCGGTCAACAAAATGAAAACATATGGGCCCCACTAGTTGAAAACTAGTGCTCCAAATCCAATGCAATTGATGGTTCTTCCATATGACTCCCAGTTTGAGTTTTATCGCGAGTTGTAACTCACCTCCTCAAGCCATTTAGGGACATGGCAAGGCATGACAAGAAAATGTCTTGGTATAGGTCTAGGTCTAGGTATGGAGATGCAAGGAAAGGAAAAAAAAAAAAGGAAAATGAAGCCAAGGCAATACATCAGAAGGCTAAGAAAATATAGACATGGCAAGGAAAGGAAAATTCTATGCCTAGGTCTAGGTCTCGGTAAATCCTATTAATCATGATAATCCATGTTTCACAACTATGAAGATAACTTAGATATATGAATAAAGAGAGCTTATGTTATAACATTGAAATTATCATGAAAGTATTTTTATCTAGGATTGATGGGATAACAATTTGTAGAATTGCATGCTTAATGAATCCTTTGATTGTAATTTTAACGTATTGAAGTTGTTCATTTAGTACAATCATTATTGTTTTTAGGAAAAAAAAGTATGATACATGAATGCCATTATTTTTTTATTAAATTAACTTAATAAAAAAATCTCTCTAACGATGAAAATAACTATATTTTTACAAATAATGGCAATGAAAAGGAAATATGAGGCCATGGCATGTCAAGGAAATGCAAGGGAAGGAATGACTTTGAAAGACAAGGCATGACATGACATGGAAATGAAATGCATAGAAAGGCATGGCATGTAAAGTCAAGGCATGGAATCACAGGGAATAACAAGGAAATGAATGACATGGAATGGAAAGTGAAGGAAAGGAAAGGAACTACATGGAAAGGAAAGGAATGGCATGGAAAGGAAAGGCATGGCATGGCATGGGAAGGAAATGCATGGAATGATATGGAAATGCATGGCATGGTATGGAAAGGCTTGGCATTTCCTTCACTTTTTTTTCCATGTCTTTTCATGTCATGCCTTGTATTTCCATGCCATGCCATGTCATGCCATACATTGCCTTGACTTGCCATGCCATGCCATGAATTTCCATCCCATTCCATTCCTTTCCATGCCATATCACATACAGGAAAGACAAGGCATGGAATGGAATGAAAATTCAAGGCATGGAAATGAAAGACAAGGCAAGTCACGGCATGGCATGGCAAGGAAAGGCAATGCAAGGCATGGAAAGACATGGCAAGGCAAGGAAAGGCAAGGAATGACATGGCAAGGAAAGGAAATGAAAGTCAAGGAATGGCATGGAAAAGAAAGGAAAATCATGGCATGGCATGTCATGGCATGGCATGTCATGGCAAGGCTTGGCATTTCCTTCACTTGTCTTTCCATGCCTTTCCATGTCATGCCTTTCCTTTCCATTCAATTCCATGCATTTCCTTGCCTTTCCATGTCATTCATTGCCTGGTCATTCCATGTGTTTCCTTGCCTTGTAATACCTTGGATTTCCTTGCTAATCCATGCCTTTCCTTGACATGTTATGCCATGCTTTTCCTTTTCAGACCATGGCTTGGCATGGAAAGGGAAGGCATGGATTGGTAAGGAAAGGAAAGGAATGGCAAGGAAAGGAAAGGCATGGAATGTGAAGGAAATGAAGTCATGGATTGGGAAGGCAAGGCGTGACAAGGCATGGAAAGGAAAGGCATGGAAAGGCAAGGCATGACATGGCATGGCATGGGAAGGCATGGATTGGAAAGGAAAGGAAGGCATCACATGCCATGGAAAGGAAATAAATGGAATGGCATGGCATGGAAAGGAAAGAAATAACATCGAAAGGCATGACTTGGAATGGAAAGGAAAGGAAAAGCATGGCATGGCATGGCATGACAATGCAATATAAGGCATGACATGGCATGGTATGGAAAGTGAACACAAGGAAAGGCATGGCATGGAAAGGAAAGGCATGAAATGACATGGCATGGTATGGAAAGTGAATGCGATGAAATGAATGGTATGGAAAGGCAAGGCATGGAATGGCATGGCAAGGAAAGACAAGGCAATTTGTAGGTCTAGGTCATTGATTTGCCTAGTAAGTGCTCTTTCTAATTCGGTGATGGTTATTTCTTGAATGTATTAAATAAATGTTTTATGAAAGTGGTGATATTGCTTGTTATCTTGTATTATTCTTGAATTAACCTTGTCTTGAAACCCTCAATTTCATGGTTATATTAGGACTTACCCTTGATTTATAGCCTTGTTATCTTGGCGTATAGGGTTCAATTGTCATATTTCAGCCTTATAATACACCTTAACACCTTTTATTACATTTATGTCATAATTTTCGACCCTTTAAGGCTTGATGTCTTGAATATTCTAGGGATGTTATGTTCCATCTTCCATTTCATCAAGAATTTGTTATCTAAACCCTAGTTTAGGCTTGCATTTTCATCCCCCCTTTCATTGCATGGTTACTTGTTTTAAGGGATATTATATTTTTCATGTTGTAACTTGTCATATTAGTGAAGTTAAACATCTTAATCACAAGTTTTATGAAAAATGTAAATTTCCTTATTCATTTGTGGTTTTTGGGACTTCCCATTGACTTGTTTGAACTTAGTTAATATCATTTATTAGCTTGGCATGACAATGGCATGGCATAGAAATAGAAATGACATGGCATGGAAAGGAAAGGAAAGGAAATGGCATGTAAAGGTAGTGCAAGATAAGGAATGACATGGCATGGCATGGAAAGTGAAGGCAAGGCAAGGAATGACATAGGAGGGAAAGGCATGTGGCGCAGACCCCCTTCCTTCCAAAGGGTTGCTTGACCTCCCGGTCTTGGATCATTTAGATTACTGAGTAAAAGTGACTCGCTGGGTCCCTTTTTCCTCCAGGTGACCATGACTATGACCATGGGTCTATCCCTTCGTGATTCAGGCTTCGGGGATATCCCGAGCTCTTCCCTTAAATTTTCCTGAAACGCGCCTCTTCGAATCTCTGAACTCCCGCCACGCGTCTCCTAAGGTCCGTCGGCCCCACTATGGTTTGTGTTTCGTGACTTTGCGAACTTCTAGCACTCTCATCCATGAACCTCCAGACATCTGATTCCCGAATTCCTTGATCTGTTGCCACGTGCTCCTTTCGTGATCAACGACTGAGATACATTCTCTTTCGTCAAGCCTTCCAACGCTCTAAACTCCGAAGTTTTGAAACACCTTATAGCTATCCTCTACGTAACTTTCCCCAAATTTGACGGTCTAGAATCATTCACCTCCCTCTGGGACAAATCTGTCCACTGGCTATGGTGAAGAATCCAGGGACTTCTCTCCTTGAATAATTTTCACCGCTCTCCCTCCTGAGCTTTACTTCCTCTACCTTCTATGGTTCCTCTAGACACCTCCTTCGACACTTAGTCGAAATCTCGATCTATGCAGACTTTGCAGCAGATTTTCATCCATAACTTAACTTCTCCTTGTGGATGACTTCACACTCCTTGTGAATTTTCTCCAACCACTTCTGTCTCTCATGGATGAAATCACGCTATTTCTCCTAAGCTTTAGAACCTAAAACCCCTGTCACGCACTCCTTATGGATGTCAATTCACCCCTTTCATACGTACAATTTCTCATTATCTCTTCTGAGCTTCAAGTCAAAACAAACTCAGTCACACACTCCTTGCAGAAACTGTGCATGCCTTGCACTCGCTCAATGAAGAGAAAAAATTGAAACTTAGCTACTCTTCAGAGTGAC
Organism: Picea mariana; assembly: GCA_032191745.1. Classification (NCBI taxonomy): domain Eukaryota; kingdom Viridiplantae; phylum Streptophyta; class Pinopsida; order Pinales; family Pinaceae; genus Picea; species Picea mariana. The sequence goes on from JASDQU010011234.1 coordinate 228,910, forward strand.
TCATACATTCAACAATGCAAATGTGGTCATGGATACAAGAACAAGAGATAACAGAGAATTAAAATAAAATAGAAAGTCTACCATTCATCCAGATAGACACGTAACAACCCTCATTGGGACAATATTCCTCTGTTATATTCATTCAACTGAAACTTATATACATTCATACAATATTTCTTTGTATCTCCTAACTCTTGTCTTACAACGACAATCTACACATTATATTCAACAGCAAAAACAACCTCTCCTCGACAACAATACAAAGATTTATACAAAGGGACTCTCTTGAGTTCTTCCCTCCAACTACTCTATGTTATCCTACGAAATTAAATGCTATAAACTACTTAACATTTATTACAATAAATATCAAGTCAAACAGATAAGTGCGCAAGCTCCAGATATGTATTGTGATCCTTCTCATAAAAAAAAATACATTCCCCATTGATCTTACATGATGGCTTAGCCTCTGATCATTAAATATGTTCATAACTCAAAAATCTTTGTCAGATATTACATTAATACACCGGTCTTTGAAATTCAAAATATTTCAAAAAACGCGCTAGTGCGCCCAATTGTCTTCTGCTTGTGCTTTGCTGGCAATACTCCTGCATCATACTCCCTTGGCCAAAAAATTCATGGACTCATGTCCATGATCTCCTGCACTGATATTCCATGCTTCTGGATATCCACTTCACCAACCCAATTGGCATATTCTATTGGTCGTCCTTTCCACTTCACTAAATATTTAAAATACATCTTCCTTCGGGTCTTTTTACCAACTCGATGATCTATGATCTGTTCCATATGCAGATTCTCTGCTACATGTATCTGCTTTCTCTACTGGATCTCTCCTTGATCTTCTAACCCTCCATTTCTATCGTCCCTGTATGGATATAGGTCTGAAATGTTGAATATGGGTGATATACCCACATCTTCTGGCAACTCTAACTCATAATTATTCTCACCAAATCTCCTTAGGATTTTACACAGTCCTATATTTTTCAAATTCATCTTATTGTATGTTCCCCTCGGGAACCTCTCCTTCCTTATATATGTTAGGACTTGATATCCAACTTCAAATTCAATATTTATCCTAGGTTGATCAACCCTGCGCTTGTATTCACTACTGCTCTTTTTCAATTGCTCCTTGATTTGATTGTGAAGTTCCTGCATTTATGCAGCGAAGTCTTAGGATCCAACGCTTCTAAACTCGCTATGGTTCATATCCCTTAACTCTGACACTCCTCTTGGATTTATTTCATACACGATTTGGAATGGATTTTTTCCAATGCTTTTGTTCACTGAGTCATTATATGCAAAATACCCTTGTGCTAGAATCTGATCCCACTGACTATGGTGTTCAGTGATCAAACTCCTCAAAAAATATCCTAAGATTCTATTCACCACTTTGGTCTATCCATCTGTCTGTGGATGATATGTGAAACTAAAATATAGCTCTGTCCCCAACTTTTTCCACAACGTCCTCCAGAAATGACCAACAAATTTGGTATTCCTGTCTGAAACTATACTTCTAGGCAATTTTTGTCCCTCGACCAAGTTTTGAGGAAACGTTGGTCATGTTTGACCATTTTTGGGACTTCGACAGGCTGGTCGAAGACAGAGCGCCTAGGCAAAGCGTAGATCATGGGATATCACCCATTTTGTGGGCTTTTTGGGATCTTAGTGTTTATGTAACGAGTATGGGATGTCGGCCCATGGGTTTACCCATGCTTAGGCCTTTTTGTAATGTATAAATAAGTATCTAGGTGATGTAAGTAAGGGGGCAATTGGATTAGAGAGGTCATTATCTCAGTTCATGACTAGTGGCTTCGTGCAAAGAGTATTGTAAGAGACTTTGTGCATAGACTATGTAAGTCTTTGTGCCCTGACCTAATTCAGGGAAGGAGGATCTGGTGAGGTGTGCGCAGATCTCCTATCCCTTGGTGGAGTTGGATCTGTGGCTTTGTGCATAGGAGCAGAGGGATGTAAGAAGCTTGAATACTAATAAAGAAGAAGAAGAAGTTGGTGGATGTAGCCCCACATTGGGGTTAACCACGTATATCCTGTGTTGTTGTGCTTTGTGCAATGTTGTTCATGATGTTTATATTTGCTTAGTGCATTGTTCTTTATGTGTGATAGGTAGATCCATTGATTCTTAGTGATTTATATATGAATAAATGCTATATCTGCTCTGATGCTATGTGCTAAATTATTAGATGCGCTTAATCTTGATTATTATTGCACTGATCTGTAATAAGGGTTAATCTAGGATGTGAATAAGAATCATAACTTAATGCATATTGTTGGCTAAGTGCTCCGTTAAGTGTTGTAATCAAATATCTGTGTCCCATCTAGGTTATAGACACTTGACTCCTGCAACCCCCCTTGCCTCTACCTCGGGTGAGGCTACATCTATTGCGCAAGTGTTGCCAAAAGGGTCGGTAGTTAGGGTTTTGTTGGTGCGTTTTTGAAGAGTTGAACCCTCGGTCTACCCCTGTGCGAACAAATGGTTATGTTACTGGGACTAAAACTGTGATTGTTGGGAACTGAAGAAAAGAGAAAAATATATGTGCATAGATTTGGTGTTGTAGTGTGCAGTATTCTAATCATCTTGTGAAGCTCTATGATAAGAAAAAGAAGTCTGATCTGAAGAAAAGAGGTAAGATCTATAATCTTTGTGCTCTGGTAAAGGTAAGATAAGTGGAATTTTTTTCTTCGAAAGTATGAATTTAGGTATGTTTGATGGATTTTGTCCTAGTCTGAAAACTAGGGCACAACTAGAAGAAAGAAGATTTGATTTGAATAAATTTGATAGAGATAGTGAAAGATTTGTTATTCCTATGCATAGAAATAATTTTTGGACTAACAAGTGGATGTAGGACCCTAGAAAGAATTTTTGGAGATTGCAGGTCCATCACTGTGATCCCAATGCACAGTACAGGAAAGGTTGGGAATCGTTTAAAAGAAAGAGAGGATTGACATTGTGTTATAACTGCAGAAGATCGGGACATCTTGCTAAGGAATGCCTTGGTATAGGTCCTATTTGTCTTTGTTGTAAAGTTGTTGATCATGAGGTTTTGGATTTCCCTATAATGATTGCTAAAGTTGAAAAGATAAACATGAGACAAGAAAACCATGAAGAAGGAAAAGAAACTAAGGACATGTTAAAGAACTGGAAAGAATTAGAGACTATGCTATTACAGTTGAAAGAAACATTGAATGATCATAAAGACATCAGTTTACCAGAGATATTAAAAGAGAAGTAGTGTATAGAAGCAAGAATAGGAGACTTCGACATAGAATGTGTATTAGATGAGGAAACACACGTGAATGTTATGCCATAAAGTACTTGGGAAATTTTGGGAAAGCCTGTTATGATTCCTTCATTGGGAAGGATAGGATTGTTTAAAGGAAAGATGATAACCCTATGTGGAAGAGTTACTAATATACCTATTATTTCCCATGGAACATCAACCGAAGAATAATTTGAAGTCATTAAGTTTGTTGAGAACAACGCTCCTTTTGCACTATTGTGAGGAAAGACCTGGATTGAGAAAGATCAAATCCAAAGAAAAGTAGAGGAGGAAGCCACAGAACAGAAAAATCAAGAATTAAGGGACTTCATAGCCAGAAAAATAGAGCGACTAATATAAGAACAAGAGGACAAGTTGAAGCAACTGAGGGCCAGAGACTTAGCTATTGAAGTTGAAATAACACAAGAAGGCTTGAAAAATATTTCCATGCAAGAGAAAAGAGCACCTACCCCAGAAGTAGTAAGAGAAGAAGTATTACACTCAAACCATTTGAAAGACCCTCATAAGTGCAAAGTTACTATGCTAAGAGAATATAAGAATAAGAATGGAAAGAGGAACCCATAGACTCGGACCACAGGAAAGAAGGAAAGAAAGCTCAATAAGAAGAAAGCAAAGTTAGAAAAACAACATGAATTTCCAGAGAAGACTTCACAGAAGGAAAGCTTGCAGAACTTGAATTAGAATGATGTTCCAGAACAACTAGAAACACAGTTATTTCCAGAAAGATCGACATTGGACAATTGAGACCATGCCATAATGGATGGAATCGTATTGATTAAGGCATTCCTTCCCATTGAAGGAATTTGTTACGATGTTGCTTATTTAACCCGTCGGATGCTGCGTCGGGACCACTTTTTGCAAACTGAGATATCCGAGCTAATAGATAAGTGATTAAATATCGTGTTTTACTGTCTAGACCTCGCCATTGATTCGATTACCTTGAGTGTCTGTTCGCCTACCCGAAGTTATTTTATTACAAGTGTCAATGTCGAGCGAGCATAGTGCGCTAGAGAAATATGTAGAAGATATCTTGATCGACCTCATGGCTGAGAAAGTCATGTCTGTAGGAATACAGGCATCATCAATGGTCAGATTGCAAGCATCCCCCTCAACTGCACGACGGTATAGCCAAATCGCGACTGAGAAAAGAAGCAAGCACCGCGACGATCTGGCGAACGTGAAGCAAATCCTGTCAGTCTTGCCCGACTACATCCCATATTTGGCTGGCATGGTTAGTCATGATGGCGTCCTGTGCAATTTTGAGTACACATTGATCAATGCATACCTCCCGAAGGGGATACGCGCAGTTGGACCGTAGTTGGGACTGAGCCCAGCTCTCAAGATCAATGATTTCAACCTTGGAGACCGAAAGAACTATGCGATGCTCACACATCATAGGCACCCGATGAAGATGACTTTTAAGAAGCCTAAGATAGTCCCCCAGCCATGGATCAAGGAGATTATGAGATCAGCGATATTAAACGTGATGAATATCTCCCACTTTGGCCGACATCAGGAGGTTAACACATGTGTTAAACTCCTCTTGTCGTGCTACCATGGATGGCATCTTTGGTTAGATAGGCGCATCACTGTGGATCTAGCGTTGATCCACCTGATCACTGGATTGAGCATGCAGGGAGTAGACCCTCACCAATTCTACCCAGGGAATACGTCAGATCGCTCCTTGGCACAACGCATCAAGGAGGCGTATGGCGATGTGGAGAAGGAGAAATGAGGCTACAAGGTAGCCTCCATCCAAGATGGAGTAGTGCGCCTATATTTTCAGCTGATAGCGGGAAAGCTCATCAGAAAGAACCGTCCTATGCAAGTCACAGGGTTTGTAGTCGATCTCGCAGGGAAGTGTATTGAAGGAATGCAGATGAATTGGGTGAGATACCTCATCAATGAGTTAGAGAAGGAATATCGTGAAGAACAAGAACAAGGGTACGAATTTCACTTCAGTTGGTTTTTTATTCTCATTGCATTTGTTGCTTGGGAGATGCCAGAGGGAGCGAAATTCTAGGAAGTCAAGCCATCATAGCCATTGGTTGCGAGGTTTACCACCTTGTGGTATACGAGTGATATGGTGAAGCAATGGAAATAAAATGCGGTGTTCCACGCTTACTACCTACATCTCAAATTCACCATTGAATCATTCCCCCGAATGACCCCAAAAACCCTTGCATACATACAGGCCGCTAGCAAAGTTCCACATAGACCGACACTTCATCTACATCACTGCATGCAGGGATGAAATTAAGGAGGAGATCCATTATTACTATAAATTGATCGATGAAGACATGGAGGAGATAACCAAGGAATGGCCAGCCTAATTACTTCTACCATTAGAGGATGTAGAACTCTACGACCCCGACATCCTTGTACAAAATTCCTTTTACAGAGGAGCCCAAAGAAAAAGAGGGAAAATGAGGAAGTGCAGGACATAGATAGTGAGGATAAGGATAGCGCATCGGAGGAAACTACACTTGAATCACATGCAGGAGGAGGAGGTGACTAAGTAAATCAAGAGGAGGAAGGGGAAGAAGACAAGAAAGAAAAGGGTGAAGTGATACCGCCAAAGGATCCCCTTATAGAGGTTGAGAGGTCAAAGAAAAGGAAGGTTTCTCTGTAGAAACCCTCACTGCGGAAGAAGACCTGAGCCAATAATCCTTGGTCACAAAATTTTCTCACAGTGGACGATATACAGCTCATCATCACTGTTGTAGAAGACACCTCAGAGGATATCCTATGGAGACATGAAGTGAAGCAAGAAAAACTGTATGACATAATTGATAAAGAATTGAAAGACATCCAAAAAGCTATCTGGTCGAGCCGCGTAGTGTCTATAGCACCATTTTCAGCAGAGAGTGTAGAATTGGGGGATGATCCCACCCAATTACACATATTAGCAGATGCAACAGAGACTCGACTTCGTCAACTCCAAGAAGAAAAAGAGCATGCCACAAAGGCCTTGAAGCAAGAAAAGGAGGAGGCCTTAAAGAAACTTCAGATTACGCAACAAGAGAAAGATGAAATTAGGGTGAAGTTCAAAGGGGACAAAGAGAAGATGCATAAATAAAAATACCAGTTGCTTGCAGAGAAGACTGTGGTCAGAGAGGCAATAACTAGAGGACTTTGCTCTGTGCCGTGTTTGGCACAGGAGGAACCAGAGTCCACCGAGATGCAAGTGGGGAAGCTTGTTGAAGCCATTCAACAGCTTCAAGCAAGAGTAGCATAGTTAGAACTTCAAGCAGTGTTGAGAACTCCGCAAGAAGTGTGATATCATAGGGAATACATTTCCAGGAGTGCAGTAGAAAGAATCAAGGCGTTGGCCTCAAAATATAAGAAACTAAGTGACCGAAGTGTGCAGACCTATGAGTGCCCTGTAGAAGACCTGAAGTTGAGGACATTGGAGGCACAAATCCAGGAGGCGAAGCAACAGGCATCGACTGTGCAAGAACATATGAAGTTGCTTACTGTAGTGGAGAATATAAAGAGGTTGCAGGGGTAGCATGCAATTCAACAACAG
>JASDQU010011235.1:5248-19510 GCA_032191745.1 Picea mariana
CCCCAGAACAACAAAAATGGGTGACTAAGCTCTTTGGATATGATTATGAGATCATTTACAAGAAAGGCAAAGAAAATGTGGTTGCATATGCACTTTCCCACAAATGTGAAGATGAAGGATCCATTTTTTCTCTTTCATTCATTGTCCCAGAATGGCTCCAAGTCATTCGCCAGGAATGGCTACAAGATCCCAAAAGTTTGCAGTTGATCCAGCAATTGCAGTCCAATGCTCCAGCTTCCCCAGGCTACTCTTGGCTCCATGATGAACTTCGATATGAAGGCTGTTTGTATTTAAGTAAACAATCAAATCTTAAATCCATCGTACTTTCTGAGCTTCATGCTACACCCACAACAGGGCACTCCAGGTTCACCAAAACCTATGACAGTGTCAAACATTCCTTTTTCGGGGATGGTATGAAACAGGACATTAATAATTTTTTCACTAAATGTGATGTATGTCAACGCAACAAGGGAGAAACAATCAAATCTTCGGGCACACTACAACTACTCTTGATTCCACCTTCTATTTGGAAGGATATCTCTATGGATTTTCTTACCGGCTTACCCAAATCGGGAAATAAATCAGTCATCATGGTGGTTGTTGATCGCCTTTCCAAGTATGCTAATTTCTACTCCCTTCAACACCCGTTTACAACATCCATGGTGGCTCACATTTTCATGGATCAGGTCTTCAAGCTTCATGTCATGCCACACACTATTGTTTTTTATCGTGACCCAACTTGCACAAGCAATTTTTGGCAAGAACTGTTCAAGATACAAGGCACCGAATTGCATCTCAACACAACTTATCATCCCCAGACTGATGGCCAAACAGAAGTNNTTGAGGTGTTTTTCCTCAAAAAAGAAAAACCAGTGGGCTCAATGGTTACCCCTAGTTGAATGGTGGTACAACACTTCATACCATACAGCTACACGCATGACTCCTTTTGAAGCAATATATGGACAGAAACCACCTTCAGTTCTCTCATACTTTCCAGGTGCCTCGACGATCCAAGTGGTTGACCTAAAACTTATAGCTCGAGAGGCTATTATCCATACACTCAAAGAGAATTTGGTCATGGCATAGAATCACATGAAGCAAAAAGCAGATCAAGGTCACTCTGAATGTCAATTTGCAGAAGGGGATCCGGTGTTTCTTTGACTTCAACCTTACAAGAAAAATTCCCTCAAGGCCAAGCCTTGTAAAAAGATATCGCCCAAATTTTATTGTCCTTATACCATTCTCAAGCATGTGGGACAAGTAGCCTATCATTTAGATTTTCCCAACCATTCGAAGCTACATCCTATTTTTCATGTTTCATTCTTAAAGAAGGTGATTGGAGATAAGTGCCAAAATCAAACCAACCTTCCAGAGTTAGCTGAAGAAGGATCCATTTGGCTACATCCAGAATCATTTTTAGACCAGCGTGAGCATCACCTATGTCAGAGAATCATCAAGGAAGTGCTAGTCCAATGGAAAGATACAACTCCAACAGATGGCACCGGGGAACCAACTACCATTCTACAACAATTTCCTCATCTCAAGCCTTGAGGACAAGGCTATTTTTAAGGGGGCGGACATGTTAGGGTCCTAACCTGCACATAGGTAGAACAATATATTCAGATGTAATAAAGGTTAATATTAATAAGGCCTTTCAATAAAATAGAATAAGGCAGATGTAACAAGACCTAATAGAATCTTCCGCTTCTAGAAGGATCTTCCTCTAGATGCTTCTTTTTGGTATAAATAGGAGTCGAGGGTATGAGAACCCTATCTTGGATATTATTGTAATAGAGATATGCTCAACTGGAGGTTTTGCCCCTCAAAGAGGCCTATGAACATTGCTTTCAGATTCAAAGTGTTATTTATGTTATTATTCTCTTATCATTTTAGTGCTATTGTGGTGAATGTTCTGGTTATATTGTTGTAATTCCGCCATTTCTAGCATTTTGTTTCTGTTCTGTATAATTTATATCTGGTATATTATATAAGGCCCTCTTGCGCAGTTCCCTGTGAGGTCAACTACAAAACCGATGACTTGGGTAGGTCATTTCTTTCGTACTAGCTTCCCTGCGATCAACTAACAAATGAGGCACACTGCACCACTCTGAATAGAAGCTACTTTTTAACCTCATGTGCCCTTCTCGACATTTCCATAAATTTCCTTGATCCGCTGTGCTAGAGTGTGATCCATGGATTTTCCAGGGTAAAACTCTCATGGATTGAGTCCTTGCATACTCAACCCCGTGATCCATGATCCGATTCATTAACTCGGTTCTGTCTGTTATGGTGCAGTCCCAACAATCGGATGGCGAGTTGTCTGTCCATAAATGTCTTTATACTCGTTCGAAGTGTTGGTATAACGGTTATAATGACCCCAACGACTGTATTGCTTTTCTATGGAAAAGTGCCATGCGTCATTTTTCTAATGTCTCGACGAAGCTCCAATTTTGCAAATTTTCCTTCTTCGAGGTCCCCTCTAGACCCTTATGTAACTTGTCGATCTTAGCTCTCTTTTTACATAGCTTTCTAGCCTTCTTCCTAGTGAGTTTCATCTCAGTGTGCCTTTTTCCATTTTGATCCTTAGCTTCTTTGGCATAGTTACTTCGCCCTGTTGAGATTCCTTCCTAAGATTCTAGGGTAACCCTTCTTCTTCATCTGGAATAGGTACTTAAATCTTCAGTGATTCTTCTAGTGTTCTTGCAACTTCGACATCCAAGTTTCTGGTGTTAAATAGATCTAGTCTATTCTTTTGTTCTTCAATCAAGTGTGTGATCCTTCTAGTCATGAATTATTTTAACTCTTTCTTCTGTTGTTCTAAAACTTCTTCTTCTTCTTTCCTCCTGGCCTGATCTCTTTCAATCCAAGGTTTTCCTAGTAGGATGGTAAACGAGGCGTTGTTCTCATTGAATTTAAAAATCTCAAAATCTTCCTCTGTCGAAGCTCCATTCGCATTCATAGGTATCTGAGTGAGCTTTCCACATAGGTTTATCAACTTTCCTTTGAATATTTCTATTCCTCGTAGTGAAGGAATCATAACAGGCTTCCCACGTTCTCTCTATCATGATATTCACATGTGTTTCCTCATGTAGAACACAGTCAATGTCGAAATCTCCTATTATTGCTTCAAGGCATTCTTTTTATGTGAAGATCCCTGATAATCTGACATGTCAGTGAGCATTTAGGGTTTCTCTTATATGTAGTAATACTTTCTCTGATTCTTCTTGGGATTCTATCATAATCTTAGTTTCTGGATCTGCCTTAGGGTTTTCTTGTCTCATGTTAATTTTTTCAACCTTAGCAATCATTCTAGGGAAATCCAAAACTTCATGGTCAATAGCTTTACAACAAAGACAACTAGGTCTTCTCCCAGGGCATTCCTTAGCAAGATGGCCCAGTCTTCTGCCACTGTAACAGAGGTTTAATCCTATCTTTCTTTTAAATGATCCCCAACCTTTCCTGTACTGTGCACTAGGATCATGGTAGCTAACCTGAAAACATTTCTTTCTAGGATCTTGCATACACTTATTAGTCCAAACATTCCTTCTATGCATAGGTATAACATATTTTTCGCTATTCTTATCAGATCTATTCATATCAAATCTTCTTTCATCTATTAATAACCTAGTTTTCAAGCTAGGACAAAATCTTTCAAACATACCTAGATTCATACTTTTGAAACAAAAATTTCCACTAATCTTACTTTTACAGAGCACAAAACTTTCAGATCTAGAACTTTTCAATATTCTTACCTTTATAAGAGCACAAAGCTTTCATATCTTACCTTTTTTAATAAAAAAGTCTCACTTTTTCCTTTCTTAGAGTACAAAGATTTCAGATATTACCTCTTTTCTTTAGATCATATTTCTTTTCCTTAGCATAGAGCTTGTCAAACTAAGTAGAGTACTATGCACTAGAGAATCAAATCTATGCATATAGATTTCACAATTTCAGGTCAGATCTTTGCACAAATCTTCTTCTTCCTTAGTTCTAAGCAATCACAGTTTCAGGTCACGGAAATAGAACCATTTGTTGGCACAGGGGCAGACCCAGGTTTCAATGCTACAATAGCACACCAACAAAACCCTAACTACTAGCCCTTTCGGAAACACCTGCGAAGTAGATGAAGTCTCACCTGAGGTAGAGGTAGGGGTGGTTGCATGACTCAAGTGTTTGCAAACTTAGTTGGGACATAGATATGTGATTATAACACTTAGCACCGTTAGCTCCTCATTATTTACCTAATATCTACTTTGTGGATAAAACAGAGCATCACAACATCCACCCTGATCTAATGTATATAAGAACTTAGCAAAGGAATGGATCATATTTGGCATACTCAAGCACTAAGCACATTTACCTCCATCAGATCTAACGTCTAGATTCATCATAAGCACAAAGAATAAATAGATCTATCTATCTATCTATCTATATCAAGCACTTAGCAATTAACACGTAAATACATCAACACATTGCACAGAGCATAATAACATGGTATTTACGTGGTTCACCCCCACCCTGGGGCTACGCCCACCAAATCTTCTTATTTATTAGCTTCAATCATTCATCTACATGCACAAAGCCACAAAACCCTTACTCTGCATAGGACATGAGATATGTGCAGCTCGCTAGATCCTCCTTCCTTGCATTGTAGCACAAAGCCTTCACAGTCTCTTACAATGACTTGCACTTAGCTCTGCAAGTCTCATACAATATGCACAAAGCCTTACAAGTATTGATCACACAGATCCAACTCTTAGCACTTAGCTAACTTGCACAACTCTCGTGTTCTATTCAACTACTTATGACATTGCCTAGCCTTCTATTTATACATACAAAATAGGCCTAAACATGGGTAAACCCATGGGCTGACATACCATTCCCATTACATATTCCCAAATCCAAAAAAGGACCCAAAAGAGGGGCGATATCCTACGATCTTTGCTTCGTCTTACGCTCCTTCTTCGATAGGCTGTTGAAGTCCCAAAATAGGTCAACTTGACCAAGGATCTCCAAAAACTTGGTCAAGGGCCAACATGAGATATTCACGAAGTCGCAAAGGGAGAACAAGATCTGGGTCATTGGATCCAGAAGGATAGGTGGCGGAGATACGTGTGTTTCAAAGGAGAAGTACTCTGGAATAAACTGGATGTAGTGTTGGGAGAACACCCAAAGGCTGGAGTCCCGAAGAGACCTTGGTCATCCATTTGAGGGAGATAGGTGGAGGGTGAATATTAACTCTATTAGTTCAATTCTTCGTAAGTGCAAGGTGTTGGAACAGGCAGAATGACTGAAGCCTGAACTCTCGGAGTCATTGCGAACTGTTGATTCGAGTGGGGTTTATTGACTGTCGATCCCATTATGGATTCAACACTCCGTGAGTTTAGAACTCTGGGGATTTGTGGAGAAGTTTTTCAAGATTTTTTCGAAGCCCAAGTCTAAATCTCTTTAGGAGGTTTATCCCTGGTTCATATCCAATGGTCATATTAGAGAGGGGACTAGAGCCTGTTATTTAAAGTTTTAAAAGGGAATAGGGGCTCAACAGGAGCCTGCGATTTTCATGAAACCTATGCCTTAAGAAGATAAGGGGCCTATATTAAATTGATTTGTGGGTCTATTGAAGGCCCAAAGACCTGACTCGGCTCAGGAATCGGAATATCTGAGACTGGGAGGTCGCAGAATCCCTAGGAGGGAAGGGGGTTGTGCTCCAAGTGATATAAGAGCTGAAAATTGTTTGTAGACGACATAAAAAGGAAAGAGGAGATAATATGATAACATAAAATGGTATGAGAAGAATTTTTTTTCATATAGACAACAGGTGAAGGGAGACAGATTGTGATGCTCTATGAATATTGTTGCAAGTGTGCAACAGATGGTAGACAACCAGGTGGGATACAAGAAAATATGGAGATAGTCTAAGTTACAGGATGATCAATAAAATTTCCAGGAGGGAAGTTAAAGGAAATGGCTACTCAAGACCATAGGAGAGGTCGAGAAAGAGGATACTAATAACAGAAAAAAAAAAAGTTGAAATGGATAAGGAGCTCAATCAAATCAGAGAAGATATGGAGAGACTAGCATTGAAGATGCAGCAAGAATCACAGGTAAAATGGAGGTACAAATGGCCTCTAAAAAGGAAAGAAAAATGGTCGGTTAATTTTTTTTTGTCCCGAAGGCAACAACAGGTGTTGAGAAGGTGGCTGAGGGAAAATAAAACCATCAGTGACACAGTCAGAGTGGTTCACATCTATGAGACAGAAGTTGGAAAAATCCTCAGTGATGAGGATGAGAAGGGATCAGAGGATCTCATGAGATGTCAGGAGGACAGTAATGGAAGTTCAGATTTCCAATAGGGCAATGAGCAGAGATCAGTGGAAGGTATCATAGACTTCTAGGAGGACAAGAGTGAAATCCAAATTTTCTAGGTGGGCAAGGGAGAGGAGAGGAGACTATCTAAAAGTCTCATGAATGCATATGAGGGTTCATATCAACAAAGTGTGTTGATGGAGGAGGATCATAAATGCATTCTCATCATTGGGGGAATTGAGAAATTCCTTCCACATAGGCCAGTTGAGGCCAGAGCATGTGTTGTAGATGTAGTAGCAAAGGAGAGACGGATAGGTGTGACTGTCATAAAAGAGGAGGATGATAATACATTAAAAGTTTCCTAACATATGAGAGAAGGAGAAGAGAACTCAACATAATTTCTCAAACATTTCTGCCAGGAGGCTGGACAGGAGATGACTGTAGTGTTGGAGTTTGTAGCAGAAGAGGGAGAAGACAATATAGATTTTGCTAATTTGTGTGAAGAACAGGAAGACCTGAAGAGAAGGGTGATAGTGCAAAGCATGCACATCCAATGGGGTAATTTGGAAATAGGTGGAAGAGAATACCAACAAGTAGAGAAGCAGTTGGAGGAAGTTGGATATGAGACAACACAAGAGGAGATGGCATAGGATAATCTTTCAGAGGAGATAACTGAGAAGAAACTTAGTGATGATACTGTAGAACTGGATTCTGCAACAGGGTGGCAAGCTAAGGCCACAGGAGATGGAGAAAAAAGCACGGGGGATCGGGTTGATCTACCCATTGACAAGGAAGAGATGTAGTAGGACAGTTTGCATGAAAGGAGAAACCAGGAAACTGAGAAATTGGAAAGAGAGATAGAGGAGATAAGGAAGATAATGGTGAAGTCAATAGAGGAAACTATCAACAAAGAGAAGTTGAGTAGAAGAAGGGGAGGACCTACAAGAGCAATAGGGAAGAATAAAAAACAACATTGTAGCAGAGGAGCAAGAGGAAATATCCACATAGAAGTTCACGATCCAGGTGGATTTCAACACTAGAGTAGAGGAGCTCATGAGAATGAGCTCATGATTTTCCCAATAGTGGAGTATGATGCAAGAGAATCCTTTCCATATCAATAAAATGCCAACATTCCAACTAATCAAAGTGCATTCAAGGAGGGGATAGGTGCCAACCCTCTCATTTTCCCCTCATTTTTAAATTTCAAACATAAAATTAAATATAATTAAATGTTGTAAGGGTGGAAGAGCCATTCGATACCTTTGTACATGCAGGAGATAAGGTATCCTTTAATGGTTGTCAGGTTGATGGGATATAGATCCGATTCAGACTAGATGGCCATTGAATGTAATTCAATGTAATTAATGAGATTTAGGTGAGTTAGAGGGAGAGATCAAGGAGACCTCTTTTGTAAAAATCTCTTGTTTCAAAATTCATTAGATATAGCATGAAGAGTAGATGAGTGGGTAGAGAGCTCAATAGAGGATAGATGAACTTAGACTTTGTTGTTGTCTGAGCTCACACATTGTAATTAGTATTTTGGTTTTAATAAAAAAGAACATATTTCCCTATTTATGAATTCCTATGTGGTGAATGTTTGTTTATGAATTTATTTGAAGGTTATATACACGTTTATGTGAATATATATTGTAGGTGTATGTGTTAGATTTCATATGCGGTATTAAGATAGAATTCCCTATCTTTGAGAGTTTGTTGGATTTGTTCTGGGTTCTTTAGGTTGTCCAAGGAGTGCACGACAGAGTCTTGAAACTCTATAACCAACGCAAGGAGTGTGTATCTAAACTCTTTCGATTCAGAGAAGAATGTGCTAGGAGGGCACACCAAAAAATTTGCAGACTCAAGGAGATCCTGAGAGTTACTGAATACTTTGGAGGAGAGATTGTGAAAAGGAGACACAAAGAGACAAGGTTCTTGAATACTTTGGAGGAAATTCTGTGCAGGAGTAATCGTAGAAAATATTTATTGAAGGCTCTGTAGATCTCTTCCAGGTAGGCATAGAGCAGGTGCAAGTGTGCATGAGAAGAAATTTGTCTCGATTTCTTTAAGAAAATAAGTATCAAGGAGAAGACACCCTAGAGTTGTTGAATACTCTAGAAATCTCAACAAGGAGTGCTTGAGCAGACTTTCCAAGAGGGCACAGTTATCCCTTTGAAGAGCATAGAAGGGACAAGTGCCATAGATATTCGAGAAAGTTCAAGATAAGGAGGAAGAGCGTGAGTGAAAGGAGGGTACACAAAACCATCTGGAGAAACAATGGGTCGAGACCCTTTGAACTTTGGTCATTTCAACCTCAGGAGGTGGAGCACAAGAAAAGGTCAAGCAAACAACCCTACTCAAGAAGATCAAGGGTCACAACCTTTGAATTTTATTGAAGAATCCTTCACTAGAAGGAAGGCACAACCACAACAGAGGATCAAAGTGAGATATTCGTGAAGTCATGAAGGGAAGAGAATATCTGGGTCATTGGATCCAAAAGGACGAGTGGTGGAGATCCATGTGTTTTGGAGGAGAAGTACTCCGAAAGAAACTGGGTGCACTGTTGCAAGAACACCCAAAGGTTGGAGTCCCAAAGAGACTGTGCTCGTCCATTTGAGGGAGACACGTGGAGGGAGAATATTACCTCTATTAGTTTAGTGCTCTAGAAGTGTAAGGTGTCAGAGTGGGTAGAATGGCCAAAGCTTGAACTCCCGGAGTCACTGCGAACCATTGATTTGAGTTGGGTTTATGGACCGTCAATCCCGTTGTGGATTCAGTGCTCCGTGAGTTTAGAACTTCGAGAATTTGTGGAGAATTTTTTCCATATTTTTCCAAAGCCAAAGTCCGAAGTGATTTAGGAGGTTTATCCCTGGGTCATATCCCATGGTCATATTGGAGAGTCGACTAGCACCTCTTATTTAAAGTTTTAAAAGGGAACAGGGGCTCAACAGAAGCCCGCAGGTTTCATGAAACCTATGCCTTAAGGAGATAAGGGGCTTATGTTAAATTGATTTGTGGGTCTATTGAAGGCACGAAGAGCTGATTCGGATTAGGAATTGGAAGATATGAGATCAGGAGGTCGCAAAATCCCCAGGAGGGAAGGGGGTTGTGCTCCAATTGATATCAGAGTTGAAAATTGTTTCCAGATGACATAAAAAGGAAAGAGGAGATAATATGATAACATAAAATTTTATGAGAAGAAATGTTTTTCCTGTAGACAACAGGTTAAGAGAGACAAAGTGTGATTCTCTGTGAATACTATTGCAAGGTGTGGAACAGATGGTATAAAACCAAGTGGGATATAGGAGAAGCTAGAGATACTCTCAATTGCAGGATGATCAACAGACTTTCCAGGAGAGCAGGTAAAGGAGATGGCTACTAAAGACCATAGGAGAGGTCGAGAAAGAGAAGACCGATAGCATAAGAAAAAATATGAAATGGATAAGGATCTCAGTCAAATCAGAGCAGAGATGGAGAGACTAGCATTGAAGATGCAACAAGAATCACAGGTACAATGGAGGTACGAATGGCCTCTGAAAAGGAAAGAAAAATGGTCGGTTATAAATTTGTTGGCCTGAAGGCAACAACAGGTGTTGAGAAGGTGGCTGAGCGAAACTCAAACCCTCAGTCACACAGTGGGAGTGGTTCACATCTGTGAGACAGAAGTTGGAAAAAGTCTCAGTGATGAGGAGAATAAGGGATCAAAGGATCTCATGAGATGCCAGTAGGGTAGTAATGGAATTTCATATTTCCAAGAGGCTCTATAATGGAAGTTCAGGTTGCACCAATATCTTTCCATCGACTTCAACCCATCTATTCTAGAAACTAGACCTAGAGTCTTATGAGTACCTAGAGGCTTACATTCATCAATGATAGGTTCTCTCGCCATCGACAATTGGGAATACATCAACGTCTCTTGATCAATGGATTATTCATGTGTTCGACCTCAACACCTTTATTCACACTTTCAAGAATGTACTTGATGACTTGATACCTACTTTCATTATCGGTAGGTTGTCTCGCTTTTGTTAACAGTATACCTTAATGACTGGTAGTCAAATGATGTCTGATTATGTTTGACCACAACTCCTTTATTCAAAATATGTAGACTTGCACCTTTGGCGGATCATGTAGAAGACTTGAAGACATCAGTTCATAGTCGTATCTTTCCTGAGTTGTTTCTATCATTCATTGGACCAGTACCTATATGACTTTAGTGATCATGGGAGATCAAATTGTACTCCATTGTATATAGATATATTCAGATTGATTTTGAGACTGGTTTTCACTGGGCCTTGTTTGTGACTATGACAACCTATGACATATGTCTCCTTTTTTATCACTTATTCATGAACATGAAAAAATATTTGGTATATTTCCACATGGATCTGTAGTGTAATTCAAATTGGCAACCATGTTCACAAAGTTAGTATGGGTTGTAATATTCTTATGAGCAACTAGTTCATCCAACTGGGCCTCCATTACTCCACTTTTGGTAACTATAATGTATTTCATCCATCATAGATACTCCTATGACCTCACACATTAGGGGGCATCTGTTATAGCAAGATTTTCCTCACCCCGTGCAACTTTCTCAGAAGGCCTTTTCCATTTCCCTATGTAGAATTGAAGTCCCCTTTTGCAATTCCCAGAGCTAAAAAATGTATTTTTCCACATATACGCACCCTAAAAACTATACATCATGTGTATATGCATGTTGCACCATTACAACCCACGTACATAGGGTTTTGTGCTAAAAAATAAAAAATGGTTTCTGGTTTCCATGTCACGTCACAACATCTATGATCCTTGACCTTCCATATACTGGAAATGTTCTAACTCAGCCCTTCAATTCCATTTGAAGGGTATAAATGGGCCATATACAAGCAGTGGAAAAGAGAAGAAGAATTCAACTTTGAGAGAAAAGTTACTCTGGAGAAATTATTCAATTCATATTGAGTCTACATCCCTTTGTCCTCTTAATTTTGGACACATTGTTCATCCCCCAAGATCTTCCCTATGTGATGGAGAACTTTATTGTCTCTCTTATATGATATTGCCTTTGGTGGAGGATTGAAGTGGTGGAGGCCCAGGTAGAAGGGAATTAGTTTCTCGGTTCCAAATGTGTCAACACAGAAGTTTGTCATTCATACACTTTTGTAGATTACATTTTAATAGAAATACTCTTTTCTCGTCTAATTAATTTCTTGAAAATATATGAATTGTTATTCCATAGGATTATTTGTTATGAATATTGATGGATTATGATATTATATGTGATAACTTTATATATTATCATCACATGCTTGTGTATCTTTTTTGTTGAGGACAATTTGCAGGGATGTTTCTTTGAGTCAAGTGCTCAATTGTGGACTTCATAGAATGTCTGGATGAGGTAGGCTCTTTATCCTGTCTTGTTAGCACAATTTTTTATATAGCATACTTGAGATTAGAGTTTATTTCTGTAGTCATTTATGTCTATTATGGTTTAGCCCATGCCATAGAGTGATTTTCCTCATAACAAAATTGGCGACCATACTGGGGATTGAATCTTCTTTTCAGGATTTGGAGTGGTGTTCTCCTTTCATTTCTCTCGTTTATCTTGAGTTTCTTGTCGTCTGATTTCTTGACAAAATTTGTTCATTTTGAGTCTGAGTTTCGTGGCCTTATTATTAACCTTGCATTGTTTCAATATATATACACATTTTTTTCCCTAACAGTCGTGTACATATGTGAGTTGTCATTCTGTAGGAATCATATATATGCGGCTTTTTCCTGAACGATCACATACATCCTCCTTGTTTTCTTTATTGTTGAGTTTTATGTTTGTTGGGTGAGTTTTGATGGTTGTTGATTCTTCTTAAGTTGTTTTCATGACTATTAAGTTCCTGTACAGTGATGGAAACCTTCCTTTGGTTGAATTTCTGGGCGGTTTTCTTTCCCATCATCCTTTTCATTGATTGTCCTTGCATGCTGGGCTGGGTGTTTCCTTCTTGATATTCTACCTGGTTTGTCTCATTTTAGATACAGTAGTATATTTATATCATGTTGTTGTCCAGTCCCTGCATTTTCATTCTAATATATTGAAAATACAAAAAATATGCAGTTTTCATTATTGGCATTTGATCTTTTGGGTTCTTGTCATTGATATTAGTACATGTATGGAAAGATTGCATATTATTAGTAATTGCAAAATTAAATTGAAAGTTACATTTTGAAAAGCTTATCATTTATTGGGAATTGAAATTAGGACTTTGCATTTCATTCATATTCATTTATTTTACTTGCCGAGTCATAACATCATTAGTTTCATGACCATAACTTTTGAGTAAGCAAAGCCAATAATGTAACATTGATAGATTTAAAATTGATTAGAAACAATTTTATTTTTCAGGGTACACAAAGTAGCTTAAGATTTAGAGCCTTGGAATAGGTTTTTGTTAGTAAACTTCTCTAAGGATATTAAAATCATCATATGTTTCTGACTAAGGGAGTGGTGAAATCCATTGTATAATTGGTGATGTCAAAAGGCTCCTCTCACATCGGAGTTAAACATGAGGTCGCACAAGTTTGATTGAGGGGATATCCCACCAATACCTTCTTAGTGTCAGATATATTTATAGGGATATATTCGCATATGGGGATCTTGCTAGTACATTTACCTTTGTTAGAGGCAGTGCTTTCGATATTTCATGATTTTTTACCCTGCCCATATGGTATACCAAACTTACGAGTGTTCGCCTGCACATTGGTTATATCATGGTGGATTAGATTCTTAACATAGGTACCACATAGGTTACATGAATGGGTTATTATGCAAGTACCCTGGGTAAGATAAGGGTCGGACAACAGACAACTTTTATGGAGGATTTCCTCTCCAAGGGGATCTGACCAATTAATGTTTAAGCCCATGCGGGCCCTTATAAGTGATTATGATACCTCTGATATTTTGAAGGGAGTCTCAAGGCCCTCTTGGGTGAGGCATACCTACTTTAGGGAGGGAGGCCTCTTTCAAAAACTTTATCCTGTTTGTTTTCATATCGACCTTCTTTTAATTTTTGGTGTGCTCTTTGAGCATTAGATGGCCTTATTATTTTGTATTCCATTGTGAGTTTTCATTGTTATGGTTAGTGGAGCCCCCGTGACTCCCTCAGTTAGCGTTACACAGCCCATGGTCTTTTATCATTCCATGGGGACAAATCCTTTTGTATTTTCAAGCGGTACTCTGAATCATGATACTCAATCGATACCTTGGGCCTCTAATCATTTTTCTCATGGTATGTGTTAAGAACCAAATATCAATATGGCATAGAAAAACCTCAGAAAAAGTACTCAACACCTTGAAAAAGAGATAATTTCAGATAATAATCCTCTTCGAGAGGGAAACCTCCTTTTACCCCACTTAAATTTTCAAGTACAAGATGATTCCAAATGAAAATGTCTCCTTGGTATATATAGGAGACTAGGAGGTATAATTACAACTAATGGAATAAAGCCAACATAAATAAAATAACATTACTAATGTAATATGCCCCAATTAAGGGGTAATGAGCCAATATTAGGGCTTAACATGCCCCTCCCCTTGAGACAAGTGTTTTTCGCAACACTTGAGTAACTCTGGATGCTTCTGTTTAAAAGACTCATCTTCCCAAGTGGAATCTTCGGCCAATAGTTTCCTCCATTTAATGAGATACTCTGGAATGGATCTATTCCTCAGTTGGTGAATTCTTGTGTTAGTGATGGCTTCAGGTTCCAATATGATTTTTCCTTCCTCGTCAAGTTCTGGCAATATAGTTTGAACTGGGATCTTGTCGCCTATAACCTTCTTTAAGCATGAAACATGGAAAACTGGGTGTACTCGTGAAGATGTAGGCAACTCCAATTTGTATGCCATAGTAATAATCTTTTGCAACACCTGATAAGGGCGATAGTACTTTGGTGATAATTTATTATCCTTCT
>JASDQU010011235.1:19610-38925 GCA_032191745.1 Picea mariana
AAAAATACTAACATTTTTTTTTTAAGGAAGGGCTTGAAAATGGAATTCATCAACCCTTGGAATGTGGAAGGTGCATTTGTAAGGCCAAAAGGCATGACCAAAAATTCATAATGGCCTTCATGAGTTCAGAATGTTGTTCTTGGGATATCTTCTTTCTTCATTCTGATCTCATGATACCCTGAACGAAGATCCAATTTTGTGAAATAGATTGCTCCATGTAGTTCATATAACAATTCATCAATGACGGGAATGGGAAACATATCTTTAATAGTGATCTTGTTGAGATCTCTATAAAATGGACACATACACCATGAGCTATCTTTCTTGAATACCATTACCACTAGTGCAGAGTAAGAACTTTGGCTAGGTCTAATAATGCTAGCGTCTAACATTTCTTAAACCATGCGCTCATTTTCACTCTTTTGGGCATAAGGGTATCTGTATGGCCTAATGTTAGGAGGAACACTACTAGGAATTAGGTGAATTTCATGATCATGATTTTGAGTGGGTGGAAGACCTTTGGGAATATCTTCAAATACTTTGGAATGTTTATCCATGATCCTTTCAGGATCTTGAGGAATATATCGCTTAGATGTTTGAACATCTAGTGAGCATAATTGTGCAATAACGCCTTGACGCCCCTTTTTCAATAATTTTTTCATGCCATTAGAGCTTATCACCTTACCGGGCTTCCCTGTGATACCTCTTAGCTCAATTTCTTTTCCTTCCAATGAAAATTTCATGAAAAGTTCTTGAAAATTAAAAGCCATTGTTCCTAATTATTGTAACCATTGGATTCTTAGTACAACATCTGCACCACCCATGGGTATAGCAATCATTGGACTATTCATTACATATTACCCCATATTAAGATTGATCTTATTGCATTTTCCTAAGCAAATGATAGTTCCTCCATCTGCAATCATTACTTGAAACTATGGCGTTGGATATACAAAGAAATTGAGAGCTTTGGCTAATTTATAGTGAATGAAATTATGAGTACTGCCAGAATCAATTAGGACTATTACCTCTTTATTTTTTATGTATCCTTCGATCTTGAGGGTTTGAGGAGTGATAATTCGATCCAATTCATTACACGATATTGTGAGAGTCAACTCTTCAGACGAAATTGCTTCTACGTTTTCATCTTGAGATGGTTCTTGTTCTTGTTCTTCTTCCTCTTCACAATCTATGTAGAATAATTTCTTCTCACCACACTTATGTCCCTTACTGTACTTTTTGTCACAATTAAAGCATAAACCTTTTTCTTTTCTTTCCTCCAATTGTTTAGGTGTCAACCTTGTAGGTTGAGGTGTTTTAGAAGAAGGAGCATTGTTCTCTCTATAGATGTTAGGAATGGTCCTTCTAGTAGCCATAGACATATTTTTACTTTCAACATTTCTTGCCACCTTAAATGCATTCTCCAATGATTTGGGTTTCCAAAGGTGAACCTCATGTTGAATGCTATCCTTTAAAGTTCCTATGAATACATCAATCAAGTGATGGTTTGGAATATTGGTTACCTTTATATTCAATCTTTGGAAGTTCTCAATGTTCTCGGTAACTGAACCCTTTTTCTTGAGATTTATCAATTGGATAAAGAAGGTATTGCTCTTTGTATCCTCATAGTGTGCTATCATTTCTTCCATGAAAATTGTCCAAGTGATGAGTGATTTGCAAGAACAAATCCATCGATACCTTACAAATTGATTAGCTTCTAAATATAAAGAAGCAATTCAAACCTTTTGTGTATGTGGCACATTATGTAGATCAAATAATTGCTCCATCTGAAGTATCCATGTGATTGGTTCCTTGCCATCAAACTTCCTCATATCGATCTTAGGAACATGGTTGGTCTTCAATTCAAAGTTGGATTTTCTCCATTCTTGCTTCAAATTCCTTGTGTCCTCATCATGAATTTCATGGGATGCATTTTCACTTTTAGGTGTCTTCTCTGTAACAAAAATTTTCAATACTTCCATGATCTCCTCTTTTAAACCATCCATCTTTGCCTCCAACTTAGCTTCCATCTCTTGTAGTTCATCTTTTGTTACTATCTTCTTTTGTAAATCATTTATGTCCCTATGCATTTCGTCACCTTCATCAAGAGTCCAAATAGGATTTTCTAGAGGATTATTTGGTGTAGAAGTTCCCTTTTTGGGTGGCATGTTTGCCAAGTATCACTTTTGAACCTTGATTTTGAGTTGGTTCTGCTAGACAATCTTTCTTCTATTATATCTCCCATGTTTTGGCCCTTCTGGGTATGAAACTTTCTTTTATGTAGTTCTTTGATATTTCTTCTCTGCAATGGCATAGGTCTGATCAAAATTGGATGTGCCAAGTGGAATTTATGGAAACTTCCCCACAACTTGCCGATTTTTGGCCTTTCCAGGATATCTCACTTGTATAGCATGCCCCACACAAAATAATTGATATAAAATTCTGAAACTTGTACCAGAAATACTACAAACTGTCCAAGATCCAATGAAACCAGTCCCACTCAATTTGGATACTCTAGGAATAATTTATGATTGTTTTACCTAGAACACCTTCTTGAGACTAGTCAATAGGACTAGTCATATACCCTATATTACACAGGGTGTATATACAAATTTAAGATGACCTAGAAGATGAAATTTTTACCATAGATACCTTACTAATTTATGTGAATATACTTTGGTGTTCAAGGTCTGAAATGTTACATAAATTGTTTTATATCAAAAATTCCAAAATGACTCAGTTCAGGATGATTCCAGAACCCTATCTTGTACAAGTTGTATCTCTGGAAGTATAAGGCCTCAGGAGCTGAAATTGTAACCCACCGTACCTTGATCTGTATACTAAATTTCTTCCAAGATGTTCCTTCTGAAACATTGTATGAAAAACGTTATAGCGAAAATACCAAGGTGTCTGAGATGTAGCAGCGAAACCCCAAGACCTTGAGCTCTGATACCATATGTTAAGAACAAAATATCAATATAGCATAGAAAAACCTTAGAAAAGGTACTCAATGCCTNTCAAGTACATGATGATTCGAAATGAAAATGTCTCCTTGGTATATATAGGAGACTAGGAGGTATAATTACAACTAATGGAATAAAGCCGACATAAATAAAATAACATTACTAATGTAATATGCCCCAATTAAGGGGTAATGATCCAATATTAGGGATTAATAGTATGCTATCCATTTTTTCACACTTTCCGTCCTTTGTCTCGTCATCTTATGTAAATCCTAGTTTTGGGTCTTTGGGCATGATGCCTACTTATTCTTCATTTTCGTTTGATGGGAGTTATATACCCCAACCGAATCTCACTTTGGGGGGTTAGAATATTCATTCCTATGGATCCAATCATATCTTCACTTCTCTAGGAGCAAGTGCTCAAATGGGCAGTCTTTATGCCTATCACGTCCCATCCGGCTACCCTTCCTCTGCTATGAAAGTTCCTACAAACACTTTTCCTGTGACATACCTCCATTTATACTATCTTTTTTCATCTAGAGGGAATAACTTTTATGGTACAAGAAACCTCCTTCATGAAGTCCTTTTGTCTAGGGGAAAGATATATACTCACTTGAGTAACTCTTTTCATGACACTTTCTCTTCAGAAACGTATTCTTCAGTGGTTATTCCTTTGCACCCATTTATGAATCAATTCGGAGGAGGGTACTACCCTATCGGGCCAGGCCAGGCTGTAGACTAGATCCCTTACTGGTCTGAAACTTATCAAACCCAATATTTCCAAGAACCTTGGTCTCAAATGACACAAAAAAAAACTACATTTCATGTTGGGGACACAACTCTAGCCACTATTAGTCACACTGCACATTCATCACCAACCTTTGTAGATCATGTTGGAGATGAGCCACTAGAATCTACAAGTCATGCTAAGAGCATGTCACCATCCACTATAAATCACGCTAGTGGCATTCCTACAATTGAGAAGCCTCGACGTATAAGATGCAAGCCCAAGTTCCTTTGTAGGATTTGCAAAGGAGGTCATTTAACTCTCTTATGCTCTGCTATCGTTGTAGTAGAAGAATCAAATTCCTTGTCTGATAACCCTTCAAGTTCAGAGTCATATTTGGTTTCCCAACATTCTAATTCTTATTTTCTTGACACAACAGTCATGCCAATGCTATCTTCAACTAACACTACTCCTTTTTTGAAGAGTGGAACATATTTTGATCATGTCATTAACATTTCTAGTCATGTATCTTCTCAACAAGAGAGCATTCCACTTTCTTAGAGTACACTCCGTCCAAGTCCTAGGAAGGTTTTCTTTGATTGGGATGGTATTATGGGGTATCAAATTCATTCTTCTACACCCTTCTAGATAAGAGGTGTTCTTCAATATATTTTAGAGAGGGTAACCTCTGCAAGTATTTTATCCTCCTCTACTTAGACAACTCTGGGTTTTCCCAAGCTTGTGTTAGTTGTTTGTAAGTTGTTGACCTTGCAAAAAAGTTCTGCATGGGAGCCATGGCCTCCCCCATGATATTCTTCTTATAACAACATCAATGATTATTTTTAAGCTATTTTATGACTCTACCAAAAAGAAAAAAGATTTCTGAGTTAACTTCTCTCTTTCACACTCATAAATTGGATTTGAAAGGAGGTCTATTTGGTGTAATTGTAACCCTTTTTCATACCAAATAGACTAAATTTATGAAAAAGGACATTCTTTGGCATCAAGTTGTAATTACATCTCATTCTCTTTCTTGCAATATTGAGCCTATTGTCGGTTCTTTCTTTTGCATTATAAGCATATCACCTCAACAATTTGCATCATCATCCAAGGAGAGCCTTGTTTATATACTTTGTAGCTTGACACCCTATATCCCAAGAGGAAAAATTCCCCCGAGTATCCATATCATGCATGAACCTCCTTGATTTGAGCATAGGTATGTTCCACTATTGGAACTAGTTTCTTACTAGCGACACTCGTTCCCTCCTCGGTATCATAGCATTCGTTTGACTATTAAAAAAAATAAAAATGGGAGGGAAAATATTATTATCTTATGTTGGTTGGAGTTGTGTCGCCTTTCAACAAACTATTGATTCCACTTGTCATAAAAAAATTTGGTTTATCATGACCTTACGAAGCTGAGCTTGTTACTTAGCGTTTGCTCCCTAGACTAGTTACTCTTCCAGTCCCTGTGAAGAGTTTGATTGGTGCCTCCTACATAAAAAAGTTTCATCATTGATTTTATGCTGCCAAATCCATCCATATGTCTCATGCCCTTGTTCAAAGGATGTCTATCAGCCTGTGTCAGCCATTTCTAAGAACTCTTGACTTTGCATCTCAGCCATACCCTTAGTTTGTCTCGAAGTTGCATGAACTTGTATTCCTACCATGCACCCTGGTCCTACTTTTCTTATAGGTAGGTAACGTTGAACCCATTATTCAACTTCTCCTCATTGGTCATTGACTTTGGGGTTTCCCTTGTGTTCGACGACAAGAAATCTATTGACACATTGGGATTCATGTAATTTCTTGGATTCCATTAGCCTTATTGGTGGTTTCCTCTTTTTGTCGACAATTTTCCTTATTGGCTTCTCTTCAAAGTGTCTTTTTCGTGTACTACTTGTATCTGCTACATGCAACATATGCACAGGGTCATTGATTCATGAAAATTTTCTTCGTCTGATTTCATCAAAATCTTAAAGATCCTACTTTGTACCTCATGTTGAATGATGAGATATTCCTTAATTCTCTCCTTTCAATAGGTATCCTTCCATAGATCTCATCCCATCTATTCTGGAAATGAGACCTAGAGTCCTATAAGTACCTATAGGCTTGCAGTCATCAGTGGCAGGTTCTCTGGCCATTGACAGTTGGGAATACATCAATGTCTTGTGATTGATGGACTCTTCAAGTGTTTGACCTAAACACCTTTATTCACACTTGCAAGAATGTACTCAATGCCTTGAAACCTAATTTTATTATTGGTAGGTTGTCTCGCGGTTGTTAATGATATACCTTAATGTCTGGTAAAAGAAAAAAGTCTCATTGTGTTCAACCTCAACTCCTTTATTCACATCATGTAGACTTGCACCTTTGGCGGATCATGTAGAATACTTGAAGACATTTGTTCATAGTCACAGGTTTCCTGAGTTGTTGTTTTCATTCATTGGACCAGTACCTATATGAATTCAACGATCATGTGAGATCATATTGTACTCCATTGTATACAAATATCTTCAGATTGATTTTGTGATTGGTTTTCACTCGGCCTTGTTTGTGACTATGAAAACCTATGGCATGTATCTCCTTTTGTATCGCCTATTCATGGCCATGAATATTTGTTTGGTATATTTCAATATGGATCTGCAGTGTAATTGAAATTGGAATCCATGTGCACAAAGTCGGTATGGATTGTAATATTCTTATGAGCAACTAGTTCATCCAACTAGGTCTCCATTACTCCACTTATGGGAATTATAATGTATTTAGGCCATTGCAGATACTCCTATGACCTCACACATTAGGCGGCATATGTTATAGCAAGATTTTCCTCACCCCGTGAAACTTGCTCAGAAGGCATTTTCCATTTCCCTATGTAGACTTGAAGTCCCCTTTTGCAGTTCCCGAAGCTAAAAAATGTAATTTTCCACATATATGCGCCCTAACAGCTATACAACATGCATATATGCAAGTTTCACCATTACAACTTGCATACATCGGTTTTTTTGCTCAAAAATAAAAAATGGTGTCGGGTTTCCATGTCACGTCACAGGATCCATGATCCTTGACCTTCCATATACTAGAAACGTTCTGAATTGGACCTTTAGTTCCATTTGAAGGCTATAAATGGGCCATATCCAAGTTGTGGAAAAGAGGAGAAGAATTCAACTTTGAGAGAAAAGTTACTCTGAAGAAATTATTCACTTCATATTGAATCTGCATCCCTTTGTCCTTTTAATTCTAAACAGATTGTTCATCCCCAAAGAACTTCCATATATGATGGGGAACCTCATTGTCTCTCTGATATGAGCTTGACTTTGGTGGAGGATTGAAGTGGTGGAGGCCCAGCTGGAAGGGACTTAGTTTCTCGGTTTGAAACGTGCCGACAAGGAAGTTTGTAATTCATACACTTTTGTTGATTACATTTTAATAGAAATACTCTTTTCTCATCCAATTTTTGTCTTGCAAATATATGAATTGTTATTCAATGGGTGTATTTTTTATGGATATTGATGGATTATGCTATTATATGTGATAAATTTATATATTATCACCATATTCTTGCGTATATTGGTTGTTGAGGACAAGTTGCAGGTATATTTATTTGATTCAAGTGCTCAACGTTGGACTTGATTGAACGTCTAGATGAGGTAGGCTCTTTATCTTGTCTTCTAAGAACATTTGTTTATATAGAATCCATGAGATTAGATATGATTTCTACAGTCATTTCCGTCTGTTTTTTTTTACCTCATGCCATAGAGTGATTTTCCTTGTAACATAGAAACAATTATATAGTTTTTCCCCTTGGCTAAATCTAGGTGATAGTTCATGAAATGAACCCACCACTTCATGAAATCTCTAACAATGACAACTAGAAAAACAGGAGAAGGATGCACGTTAATATTTCTCATAAACACTTGGCATTGATGTCACTTCTTTACCACTTTAACACAATCTTCTAAAATTGGTGGCCAAAAGTACTAGGTGAACAATATATTTTGGGTTGTAGCTAACCCTGATAGGTGACCACCACAGGATCCATTATGGTAATCATTTAAGACTTTCACCACTTCTTCGTGAATCAAACAATGTTTCAAGATGTAATCCAACCCTGAGTGATACAAGGTGTCACCAATGATGAGTTAGTTCTTAGCATGGTGATTCACATGACATCTATTGTCTCGTGAGAGCTATGAGGGAACCTTTGAGTCCTGATATAAACAAGTATATCACCATACAAAGGATCACTTGAAAAAATGAGGAATATATGTTTGTCCATGAATGAGTAAGCTTCAATATTATCCTGACCCTATTTTCCCAAATCCAACATCAACTCGATAAAAAACAATGATTTTTTTTACTTGGCTAAAGAAAACTTAAGATCAAATTCTTGGAGGATCACGATCCATTTTTTGTACTTTCCCCCTTATGACTCACCGAGTCAAGATAAAATTAAATGGATACATCTTTGTGATGATTGTATTTTTCCTAAGTATAATATAATTTCAAAGTCATTGAATGACATGGACTACAACTAAGGCTAGCTTTTAAACATCCAATAACCTAATCTCAGGTTTGAAAAGGATTCTGCTCGTGTTGCATATCGTATTCTTGTACCAAAACCATTTTGATAGATGATTCTAACGTTATGATGTTTAATAAGAAATATTTTCCATAATTTTGAGTAGTAAGTAGGGCAAAAGGCATAAGATAATTTTTCAAGGTGTTAAAATATCTCCACATAAAATCATCTCAAAGGAAAGGGACCCCTTCTATAACAAGTGCATAGATCCCCTAGTGACCTTGGTGTAATTTGAAATAAAATGATGAAAAAGGTCAGCCTTCCACTGGAGGATATGCGACTATTATAATGTGCATGAGGGATGGAACTTAACCATAACCTCCACCTTTGATGGATTAACCATGATCCCCTTACTACACACAACAAATACCAGCAATATCCCAGAGATGGCAAAGAAGATGCATTTATGACGATTTATACAAATCTTATAGTGATGACATCTATCAAAAACGATGTGAATATGCATGTGATTATTTTACCTCCTCTGGAAAGAGTGAGCATATAATCCATTGAGATATTCTTCAACGATATGTTTGATTTCATGGAAGGCATATGACAAAGTCCACTAGAAAGTGGCTCTGAAATTTTTAAGGCCAAACAACATCTTAAAATAACCAAAACTATCCCAATGACAAATAAATGTGGTTTTTTGTTAATACTTGGGAATGATATGGATTTGTTTTTAACCAGAAAAACCATCCATATATGAGAAAACATCACTCCCAATACATTCATAAATGATTCGATCGATAAATGGATTCGAATAGTTACATTGAGGATAGTTGTTGTTTAGATCCCAAAAATACATACAAACTCAGATGGTTCCATTCTTCTTATCACTAAAAACTTGGTCGGATACCCATTCAGTCAAGGGAATTGGGTAGATGAATATAAATTTGAGGATATTATCCACCTCTTCCTTAATTGGAATGGATTTCCTTAGATTGACAAGTCATATCTTTTTCTGAACATGCTTAACATTGGGATACATCTTAATCGTAGGTTTGACAATTCTAGGATAAATTCTAGGCATCTCTTCATAAGTCTAGGAAATGATATCAAAAAACTCCTTTAAAAAGGATGTATGTATTTGAACCTCATGAGGGGAACATTTTACCTTGATAAAAACATTTTCCATGAATAATTTCCCATCAAATGAATTCAATATGGTAAGGGAAGGGGAAATCTCGAGGGAGCCAAGGGATTCTCAACAAAACAAGGAAAATATTCAAGTGGATGCACCTTCATCTACAATTGTCAAAAATATGTTATTACTTTGATACAACACTTGTATTTGGAATGTGGTGTAGTGAAGAACATGAGGATTCACATTATCCCGGTTGAACGTTATTAGCTAAGAGTCTGCAGGATTGACAGTTACTATAGATGAAAGAAAATCTCTCTTTTCCATTATATAACATTGGAGAACCTCCAAGTAGACATTATACATGGAACCCGAGTCAAATATTCCATGATGCAATAGTTATAAGTATCCCTATCATTCAATTTTTTTCTAAACCTTTTTAGCACACCCTTAGGTATCGAAAGAATATCTTCACCTGTAGCTTTCTCTATGTGGGGAGGGTTTTGTGGGTGAGGAGGAAAAAATATTTTCCTTTGGTACTAGAATCAAAGGCTTCATAATTATGAACCAAATTATATAGATCCACATCATTTTCACACATGTAAACGTTCGTCGAGTTTCCCCCTTGTGAAAGGGTTCTCTCATTTCCCCCTTGCAAAACAACAAGGTTAGGTTGAAAATAGCTACCATTTGCTAGAAAAGAGGAGGAAAAGGGTTAGTTAACATACAAAGATGCTAAATATCTTGATGTGGAAACAACCATTGGGCATCCTCAAGCTTAGGGTATTTATGGGTAAGATGGTACTCCTTACAAATATTGCAAGGAAACTTAACCTTCTTCTTATCTTTTTTTCCCCTGCCGACATTGTTGTTATTTCCTATGTTTTTTCCTCTTTCCTTCCTCTTATATTTATTCTTTCAAATTCCTTTGGGTTTTTAGTTACCCTTTGGGTTGGATATCTACACAGTTTGGACATCAAAGGATTAGATAGTAGAAGAGATAGAGTTGTTATCCTACTAGGTTGTAGGTGGATGTAGAGACATATGTATCATCTAGTTAGTCATGGAATTCTCCATTCAATTGCCATACCATCAAAATTCCATATTGGGCTTTGTTGAGTTAGTATCTTTCCTAGTTGTATTTGGAAACTATCGTACATGAATCTAGATTATGTGTGAACCAATTCTAATTCTTGTGCTCTGAAGATGGTCTCTTCTTAAATCTTGACCCCTCAAAGAGAGATGTTGTAACAGATGTTGGAAATTTTTCTACTCAATGTATTTATCCAAAATGTGTTTGAGGAACGCATCGAGCTTATTAATCAACTAGGGATATCAACTCCAAATTACCTCTAACTTGCATCATATTGTTGAAGACATTGTAGGGCCTTTTTGGAAGAAAGATTCGTGTTCTAGGTCTCTCACTATGCTTCTAATATGTCATTCTTTCCACAAAGGAAAGTAAATGGTGTAGAATTTATTTCTACTTGCTTTCAACCACAAAGATTTGAATGAGGAAAGTCACATGACTACTTCGTCTAGTTGCTTTTGGAATCTTTGAACTTTGCCTCGGCTACCTCTTCAGCTTTGGCCAAGTGTCCTTTCCTATTGGAGGATCAATTTCTATTGGTAGTAGAGGATTTTATTTCAGAGCATTTGAACCTGTTAAATAAAAAAAAAGGAAATTTACAATATCAAGAAATGCCAATTAGAAATTTTTAAAGCACGGCAGGAGCTCCTTGGTGCAACAATAGGACTCTCATCCATTTATTGTCGAGGTTGTATGTTAAAGTAATGTTGTTTGATTCCGCATTTTAAATGGATAGGGACAATGGAGGCTTCTATAGAGCAATGCTTGTCAGCTGCTAAGGATGCTAAGTTACATGGAGAAATTTGCAGGCAACTTGCTAGGCTTGTGATTAAAATAATGAAAATACTCCCTGCATGGAAGCAACATGTCCAAGGAGGGATGCATTATTGGCAAAATTTTAAAGCATAAGTTGTAGCACCTTGCTGGACAATAGTCTAGTTTTCTTGATTCTCTTTCTCTCATAGTAAAAGACCGAATATCAACATTGCAAGAACTTCAGAGAAAACATGATGAACTTGAAGAAAAATTCTTTGAGGAAAGAGCAGCGTTGGAAGCTTAATATCAGAAGTTGTATGATCCACTATAATCAAAGCTATTTGAAATTGTAAATGGTATCACTGATGTTGAAGGAAAGGACGAGCCTGAGAATAATACTACAACTGATGAGAACAAAGAAGAAGATAAAGGAGTTCTCGAGTTTTGGCTCACTACAAATAAAGGCCAACGAAGCACTTTCAGTACAAATAAAAGGCCGTAATGAAGATGCTCTGAAGTATCTAAAGGATATTAGGTGTTGCAGAATTAATAACCCCAAGGGTTTCAAGATTGATTTTTACTTTGACACGAATCCCTTTTTCAAGAATTTTGTGTTGACAAATACCTACCACACGATTAATGATAACGAACCCATTTTGGAGCGGGCAATAGGAACAAAGATTGACTGGTATCAGGAAAAAAATGTGACTCAAAATCTTATGAAGAAGAAACCAAAGAAAGGCAACATTGTTCAAAGAAGTGGACCGGTCTCTTGAGTGCAAACAACAATAAATCACTGAATACCTCTTATATTACATCACATGCTGCATGCACGAAACACCATGAAGAGCACCCACACAAAATTCACAAAATTTAAACCTCGCTATTTCAGGACTTTGACCATCGTCTGAAAAATGGCAATATGCCACTTCCTACGAAAACCTGAAGGCTGACATCATGGTTCCAATCACACAAATCACGCCGTTGGGTAGGGTTTCATTTGTCAATTATAAATCTAATAGTCGTATTCACACACAACCAACAAGGGAGAGGGCCATGCAATCAGTATAGACCTTGGTACAACGTATTCATGTGTTGGGGTGTGGCAGCATGGTAGAGTGGAGATCATCGCCAAACCAAACAACTCCCTTCTATGTGGGTTTCACTGATACTGAGCCCCTCATTGGAGACGCTGCAAAGAATCAGGTTGCCATGAATCCCACCAACACCATTTTTGATGCTAAGAGATTGATTGGAAGGTGTTTCAGTGATGCCACTATTCAGAATGACATCAAGTTATGGCATTTCAAGTTAATTCCAGGCCCCAGTGATAAGCCCATGATTGTTGTTAATTGCAAAGGTGAGGAAAAGCAGTTCACTGCAGAAGAGATATCGTCCATGGTGTTGATGAAGATGGGGAGATTGCAGAGGCCTATCTTGGTATACAAATAAAGAATTATGTGTTTACTATTCCTGCATATTTCAATGACTCCCAGAGGCAGGCCACCAAGGATGTTGGCGTGATTGCTGGATTGAATGTGATGAGAATTATCAATGAGCCCACTGATGCTACTAGTGCATATGGTTTGGACAAGAAGGCTAGCAGTGTGGGTGAGAAAAATGTGTTGATTTGGGTGGTGGAACATTTGATGTTTCACTTCTGACTATTGAAGAAGGTATTTTTGAAGTGAAGTCTACTGCTGGAGACACCCATTTGGGTGGCAAGGATTTTGATAATACGATGGTTAACCACTTTGTACAAGAATTCAAAACTTTAGTCGGCAATCTCTTCAAAGGAACAAGAGTAGACGGACAACTCAACTCTTACCAGCTTGGCTCCAGATCGAATAGAGGTTTCCTCAAATAAGGAACATGTGTCCCTTAATACAACTCATGCGCATGGAGGCGAATCAAATGTATACACTGCTATAGACAGTTCGCTGGAAATTAGGATTTATTTGTTCTTTTAAATCAGTTCAGATTACTGTTATGATTAGTTAGAGACGGTTGATAATTAGTTTACTTTTAGTTAGGTGTTAGAATCCAACGATGACGATTCATCTTCTCAAGACAGAAGAGTTATATAAAATGATGATCGATTGTACAAAGGGATAACTCTTTTGAAGAGGGATCCTATTGAATGTGGAGATATTCTGAAAACCTGGAATGGAGTAATGCAGGAGAGACGTGTTCACTTGATATGGGAGATTCCTCACAGTCATGTCTTTCAGTATGTTATTTGTTTTTTCATTGTCATATTGTCTATCTATTCCTTTATCGACTGGGTTAAAATTTGTTTGGAATTCATTTTACATGCTCCTTACACACAGTTGATAGGTGTTGTGTTTCGATGGTGACTAGTCAAAATTCACTCAAGATAAGTGCTCTATATCTATTTATTAGCCTCCAGTCTTTTTCCTCTAAATTTGTAGTGAAAATTCATGCTTGTTAGATGCTTTCACTATGATGGTCTTTTCCTTTTCTTTTTTTTCTACTATATCATGATTATCAATTGCTAAAAGATAGAATTACTTTGCCTCATTTCCATCAAGTGGAAAAATCACTCCTATTATCCATTTTCTTTGGTTTTCACTTGATTCCATCACCCAATAGGCCCTTTTCAAATTTGTGCAACCACCAAACTTATCAAAATATCTTGTCTTATAAAAAATCTGGCCTTCTTACTCTTACTTACTAAATATTCTTTGCGTAAAAAATCTTTCTTATTGAGAAAGCCCTATCTGAGTGTATTAGGTCATAAACACACTCTAAAGTGATTTTCAGGGATTGGCTTGCTACAACCCAAGTCAAGCTCTGAACAACAAATAAATTTTTCTTTTAAAATGTGCTAAGGCTTGGCTCTATTACAGCCTAGAGTCGACTCTTGCGACAATAGGAGACATCCTTCCAAATATAGGGATGCAAAGATTTCAAGAACCACTCCAACAAGAATTCTTGAGGAATTGGAGCTTTGATCATACATAATTTCCTCTACCACTCCTAAATATGGTCATAAATGTGAGTGGCATCATCTTTTTGGAACGTGGAAAAAAGCTCATTTTTAGAGTCATATCGAATAGGCAATTGGAAATGGTTTAGGAATTTAAAGGAAAGAGTGTCAAAATTTTAAAACATCATCCTTGGAGCTCAATATACCATTTTCTCACTATGTCAGTCAATATTCGTTGAATAAATATCAACCTAATGGAATTTTCCATCAAACAGTTGGAATAACACCATAGATGAAAGTTCATCACATGGTTACCTGTATCCTCACCTATCTTGCCCTTAAATTTTGGGATATAGAAAGGATTTTTAGTGGGAACCAGGTTCCAACTCAAATTATGAAACACTCGGTCATTCGTAAGTTTTTTCAAATCAAGTTGATTAAATGTTGCAAGAAAAGGAAGAAAAGTCGAGTTCCAAATTTTGGGGTTCTAACCCACAGTTTGGTTGGTACTCGTGAAACAGTTTCCTTGGGCATAACCACTACTAGGTGAATAATCATTATAGGTTTTCTTTCCAATATTTTTGTTGGAAGTAGACAATACATAAACATAAGGCCGAATACCTCCATACATTGGATTCAATAAACAAGGAAAGGGATTGCATCCCGAGAGAATTGTGGTAGATGAGAAGGAAAAACCTTTCTGCTTGTTAGGACTTAATAAGGGATTTATCCCCACTATCATCTCCATTGAAGGAAATGCCTAGCCCATATAGTTATCAAATCCTTGAGGAGGTTGCTTCCCACTTGGTAACCTGGAAGATTGAAAAACTATGCTTTCAAGCATCAATATGGATTCGAGGATATGCCCTTCTCCCCACACAAATCTAGGAAACAGGGTAAAATAACTCCCTATGAACATACTAAGAATAGGAAAAATATTAGGGGAAATGACCTGCATATGTGGCATCCTTATAGTTGTCATTCCAAAAGAGAAGGAACCTCCAATATATGAGGTAGAAGGTTGCACTCCCATCCCACTGTTAGGAACAATTTAAGGAGGAATAACCACTCCACTTGATGAGATGGGAGAGACCATACTCTATGAAAACAAGATGGAAGGAGTAACTCATCTACTAGTAGTTATCAATGTGGGGGTGTTAATTCCCATAAAAATAGATGAAATAACAACATTTTCCATTGTAGACAACTAAAGAAATAAATTCTCATGGACCCGAGTGTGAAAAGGTAAAGAGATAAGAGGCTCAAAGATAGGAGGATTAAAATTAGAAGAAGTCGAATCAGTGATATCCTCAATATCAATGGGACTGATATTTTACTATGGTAAAGGATATCCCTTGAGAATATGAATGTGATCATCCAAATTCCTCACAAATCCTTGGGCTCTGAGCTCCTTGTTAGTGAGGCCTTCTATAATTGCATTATTGATGTCTAGTTGATTCTCTCAAACTAGCATATTCCTTCTTAGAGGTGGCTCCACGCTCTTAGGAAAAATACCACGAGTCCTTGAATGGTAGAGATATTTTTCAACCACTTTGAATCAATGATCCAAAAGTGGTGATAAAGAAACAACCTAAGGAAAACTACACAAAGCATCACCCAATTATAAAATAATTGAAGGAAATAAAAAAATACAAACTAATTTTTCAAAGATCATCCTAGGTGGATTATATTCTAAGTCCAAAGCAGTGAAAATTTGATCAAAGGACCTTCCATAGATCGATACAAATTGATTAAGTCACGAGACCAATGAACAAAGGGAAATAGATAGTTACGATAACCTACTAGAAATTTTCACTTTAGGTGCAAGTACCCTCTATGAACACCCTCTAAAGGATTCAACATGGTGATTAAGTATCTACCTCAGGTAACACAAGTATTTCTCCTCACAGTCATCCATGTGAAATGCTAGGACATGCCACTAAGGTTATGAATTCACAATTAGTGACTAGGAAGAACAATGGTATATTGGCACCTCACATATGGGTAGGGTATCAAAAGAAAAATCTTCCAAAATCATTGGTTCCCAAAGGACCATGGCACTTAGGAAACTGTTGGCATAGGGGAAAACCTAGGTTTCAATTATACAATAGCGCACCAACAAAACCCTAACTACTATCCCTTTCAAAAACACCTGCGAAGAAGATGAAGTCTCACCCAAGGTAGAGGCAGGGGTGGTTGCAGGACTCAGGTGTCTAGAACCTTAGCCAGGACACAGATATATGATTATAACACTTAATAAAGCACTTAGCACCATTAGTTCATCATTATTTAACCAATATCTACTTCGCATATAATACAGAGCATTGTAGCATTCACCTAGATATAATGTATCTAAGTGCTTATCATAAATAAAAGGATCATATCTGGTAGATTCAAGCATGCAACACATTCACCTATATCATATGTAACATCTAGATTCATCATAAGCACAAAGCATAAACATATCTATCTATCTATCTATATCAATCACCTAGTAGATAACACATTAATACATCAGGACATCGCATAGAGCATAATAACACAGTATTTACATGGTTCAACCCCACCCCGGGGCTACGTCCACCAACTCTTCTTATTTATTAGATTCAATCATTCATCTACATGCACAGAGCCACAAAAACCCTACTCCACATAGGACAGGAGATCTGTGTGCACCTCACTATATCCTCCTTCCCCGAGCTAGGTCTAGCACAAATCCTTTCACAGTCTGTTACAACCACTTCCACTTAGCTCTATAGTCTCTCACGATATGCACAGAGCATATACAAATCATACTTGCACTTAGCACTTAGCTTGTTGGCCTCACATCACATAGATCCCTATTCCCCCTCTACTTACATTTCCTAGACATCTATTTATACATTACAAAATAGGTTTAAACACGGGTAAACCCATGGGCTGACATCCCATACCCATTACATATTCCAAAATCCCAAAAATGACCCAAAAGGAGCCACGAGATCCCGCGATCTCTGCTTCATCTTGCGCTCTGTATTCGATAGGATGTCGAAATCCCAAAATAGGTCAAACTTGACCAAGGATCTCCAAAACTTGGTCAAGGGCCAACATGTCCCCAACACTCACCTATTACTCGTACCAAGTCACTCTGGTCGGACTAGCTCTGCTTCTAATGCCTCGATCTTGGCTCGAGCTGCTTCGACTTGTTGTTGTGCTATGGCCTCCTATTCAACAAAATCTTGAATGACTGCATCGTTAAGAAGTCCCTCTATACAGTGTTCAGCTATAGTGACAATCTACTCTAGCTCTGCTCCTTGGCCTTCTACCTCTGTAAAAAATTGATAGGCCTTATCTTGTACGGGTTGGAGTTTCTCAGTTACCTACATAACTCTGCTTTGGATACTATGGATTTTCTTTTGTGCAGTGTGTTTCTCTTGGGAGCACTTCATTCTTTCCACAGCGGACAAGAATTTAGCCGCGCTTGTATCTTTTCATCTTGATACTTCACCTCTTGGAGATGCGACTCCTGTGCCTTCAATTCTAGGTTCTTCGTGAGTTGTTCATAGGTCTAGGAATTATGATTGGTAAGTTGATTGCATTCCAGGGTAAGATTCTTTAGCCTTTCAACTACGCTCTGGGTGATTTTTTCCCTTTGGTTTCTTACATATTTTGAGGTCTCAGGTACAATGCATAGCTCCAAATCTGCTATGTGTTGTGGTAGCCACTGGACAGCTTCTGCGATATGGTTCACCTGTTGTGTAACTCAGTATTCTTCCTTGATTTCTAACACTTTCACAGAGAGAAATGCTCCGTTGACCGCTTCTTTTACCTGAAGTTGCTCCGCGAGCAACTGTTCCTTTTCTTGTTGTAGCTGTGCTTTTTATTCATCAAATTTCGCTTAGAGAGAAATATTTTTCTATTCTGTAGCACTGCATTGCTCTACGAGTGCTCCTTGTACTTGTGTCAAATCCTGGGTGGCTTGTGTTGTTTCTTCATGTGTTTGTCGAAGGAGAGCTTCGAATGTATCGTCTAGGCAGTGAAGTTGAGCTGGCTCATCTCCCAATTCTGATTCTCCGGGTACAGTGGAGACTGTGCAGCTAAATTGTAGGGCCTTTTGTACCCCTCAGAGTTCAGTCTCAATTCATTCGTACATATCCTCTTGATTTTCTTCTTCTTTCTCTGATATTTCTAGCGAAGCATCTTGCATGGCTGCTATGAGAAATTTGAAGTCATCGGAGGTGAGGACGGTCTACATCTTGGTCACGGTGGCCTTCAATTTCTTCCAGGAGGAAGGTTTTGAAGGTAAAACTTTCCTCTTCTTCGGGGGATCAACCTTGTCTCCTTGCATCTGTTCAACTTATTTGTCATCTAACTCTTCCCCATCACCTCCTTTCTCTGGTGATATGGAAGTAGTCTTCACAGATGCACTGTCTAATTCTTGGACCTCTTCGATCTTCTTTGTTCTACTTGGTCCGGGTGAATCCTACGTTGTTTCTGGTCTGTTGATGTCAGATATATTAGTAGGGTCTACTAGAATAAGGATTTCCTCTAAAAATTCCTTTTTGATCTCCTCCAAGTCCTCCTCCCTCAACTTATAGTAGGACTGAAGATGTTGGTTATGTTCGTCATTGTGCACTGTGATGTAAATAAAATGTCAATCTGCGTTGAACTTCATCAAAGGCCTAAACTAGTGTAGAGTGTTTGGAGTCATGCGAGGCTTAGACTGTATGGCTATCTTCAGATAATTGTAGTAGGTATGAAAAAAAACATTTGACTAACACTATTTATTCATGTCACTTGAGTACCATAGTGTACTGAAATTTGCGACCAGTGGTTCAAAAGGCTCGATGTCTGGGAAGTTCATACCTTTTGGCATATCCCAGGAAATAAAAGCGATAAGGATGAAGAGCCAACTAAAATGAAATTAGTATCCTTGATCCTGTGCTTCTCTGTTTTCAAGTTCCAACTGGTTCATCAAGTACTTCGCCCAGTTCATCTAAAGGCATTCCATGCACTTCTCTGGGAGTTCGACTACAAAACTGGTGACTTGGGTGAGTCGGTTCTTTCACACTAACTTCCCTGCAATCAACTAATAGGAAAGGCGCACTGCGCTGCTTTGGATAGAAGCTACCTTATAGCCCTGTGTGCCCTTCTTGACATCGTCGTAAGTTTTCTTGATCTTCT
>JASDQU010011235.1:70829-89975 GCA_032191745.1 Picea mariana
TAACTGGAGTCACCAGGGTAAAGGTTTTAGTCAATAGAGATGTTTTTCTCTTTGTTACCCTTTGGGTCAAAACTGTAACTTCCGTCTTTCTCCCAGGGATAATTTATTCAATTATGTCCCCGACAACAATGCCAAAATGTTAGCTCTCTGTAAAATTCGTTCGAATGAGAAAAAAATGACAAAGGCAACCTACAAACCAAATTTGAGACCCGAAACTAGCCTTTCAGACCTAGAGAGGGCTCTCTTGGGAGACCTTATCTCGGTACAAGATATGGCTTTAAGTTGTCGGCTAGATTTAACACCTTTAAATAATAATTTCTGGTTCTATTGGAAAAAGAGAGTAAGACCTCAGGATATGGAGTCGTTTTAAGAAAACGATAGAAACAAATGACTCGGTGACTGAAATTGGGAGGATAAAGGCTAAGTAAGCAACAATATTCAATTTAAAATCATTGTGTGTGGTGAGGGGAAAAACACATGAAGCAAATCGAAGCACCGCTAAGGGTGAATTCAGAGTTAACTTAGAGTAAACACGGTTTCTCTGAATGGCGTGAATCTAGGGCGCTGCACAGCGAATCCTAGGTTCGAAATTACGTTCCAATTCAGACAGAAATAGATATAAAGAAAGAATACAGGAAGTATGTATGCAAAGAAAGGAAAAAATACATCCAACTGCTACAATTACAATCTTTTCATCAAAGCTTCGGGACTTTTTCATTAAATTTCGATCGAGCTCAAAACCGCCTTCAGTAGTCACTGTCTATACTATATTTTCCCACCAACCTGGCATACATTGAAAAGATAAAATATATAGGCAAGGGTGTCGCTTGGTCTTCCTTTCTCTCTAGCCACTTTCCCTAGAATTTAGGAAACTGACTGCTCTCTATTAAATGAATTTTCATATGGCACCTTTCCATAAATAGAAACCAATTGTATTCGGTCACATCATAACCGCTTGTCTTTGCCACGGGGTTCGGTTATCATTAAGGTCTCATAATGGGGAGAGTGATGTGTCGATTCCTTCTTTTGACAGGGTATCCAAATGTTTAAGTGCTTTGTCAGACTCCTTCCATCCACTGTAATGACTTTGATTTATGTCACGTGCTCATTTTCTAGGGTGTGTACATGGCAAGTGACTGTTGACTGTTGTGGTCGTTACCAAAATGAAAAAACCATCTAAGGGTGACACCTTCTTCAAAATTGTCAAAAACCACGCCACATTTGAGAATATAAGAATGAAATTAGTTAATCATGTTTCTTCTACGCGCTGGCAAGAGCTGGGTGGACTTTCTCCCCTCTTGCTTCACATTCTCTGAAGTTATTCACATTCCTTTATTCCGACATCCTCTGTGTTTCGTGCAGCTGTATGATTGTATCCTACACTTCCTTGAGTTGTCTCTTGAGCCATGTCACATTTCCTTCATGACCTTGTGATGTTGACACTTCAAGGGTCTTCATTGCTGACTGTTATATTAGTTCTCTATTTCTATGGTAAAGCTCGGCTATAGCGAGCTGCACTTGCTTCCACTGCTGAAACGACTCTCGAACATCTATGCCTTCAACATCTGCCCTCCTCGTTCTACTCCATCTCTCTTGACTTGTACCTTCAAAAGGTTCCAGCTGAATGGCGTGCATAAGTAATTCTTCGGCAGTCGACTTTGCACGTGGTTCGCTTGGGACTCATGTTTCTCTAGCTTCCTTGTTCTTCTTTGGTCTACCCCTTCTCTGGGGTATTTGTTGTTGGAGGGACAGGGATTCCAATGTGTGGTATTACCCTTTTCGTAGGTAGAGGGAAATATCCTTTTCGATCCTTGGGGATGCTTGTTTTGATCAAGAACGAATCCCAGTTTCTTCCCAACCATCTTAATTCCTCAACTACTAACAATTTAATCAGCGATACATGAGAGAGTTTCCTTTTCGATTGATCCACTTCAGCCTAGGAATTGTCTGCCATCTCTCAGAGGTTCTGGTGTAAGAAAAAGCATAGATTTAACAGTCTCCTCCCTATGAAGTGCATCAAAAGTCTAATGTGATGTGAATGTATTCTGTCGAACCTCCCTTCATAGGTGAAATATTTCCTAATCACTCCAACTAGTTTTCGAAAAGGTTCCTGCAAATATCTACTCGGAACGCCTGTCTTGACTTTCCCACCCAAACAATCTTACTTGATGAAGTCTTCATAGCACCGTGCCTCCAAGGGAATTCCTTTAAACCACCTTTCACTGCACAGAACGATCTCTGTTGCGGTCAAAAAAGTTTCCTCAGTTACCTGGAAAGTGACACACGAGATCACCACTTGGAATCCATCGCAATTGAGTGCGAAATGCTCAGCTAGTCTCATATTGTATCCTTGAATTTTCCTGCAAAAGGCCATGCACCTGAACTATTTAAAGGACGCTCTGACCTCCGGATCTTCATTGATCAACGTCAAGTCTTGGGGCTCGGGCCCAATGCTTCTTCCACTTCATGTGCCCTTCCTTATGTTTTGGGAGGTTTCCATGGTGCAATGTGTATTTTTTCTGTACGTGATGGATTTGGCATGGGCCCAAGGCAGTAATCTTGATCAACCTGAGCTTGCGAGAAGAACTACAAATAGTGCATAAGCTTGACTGGTGAATAGAATGCATGCAGAACATCCATAATTTCTAATAGAGCGGGTGGGAGGTGGAATCATTTCATGGAACACTGAATTCATGGAAACTAAATGTTTTGAAGCGAACTAAAGATTTTACGTAGCACATCCGTGAGATGAGTACAGTTCGGGGCATGTAAAGTATAATTGATAAGGTCTGTAGGGCATACATGATACGAGTGTCGTGATTTTTCATTCTCCTAGACTTCATAATGATCTGATGATGGTCATTGCACTTGCCGACACAACTTCTGTTAAACAACTTGCTTCGACCTGAGGCACGTAAAAACTTCCTTTGTAATAGGACCCGACTCTTTGGGAACAGACTCGTACTATTTACACATGTTTTGACTCTGAAATCCCTTCCCAACTCCAAGGGCCAACCAACTACTTCCTGACTTTGACCCCTTTGTTATTTGGTACCCAAACTCACATGATTTGACACATGGACCATAACTCGACTAAGACTGACTCTAAGTAAAAAAGAAAAATGATTTCGCTAATAGTTTGCATTTGTGTTTCCTCTGTGATTGAGGTGCATGAATTAGGTGCATTTGTGTTTCCTCTGTGAATGAGGTGCATGAATGAGGTGCATTTGTGGAGCCAATCATGAGGTGGGCCTGAGGAATATTGGATCCCATGAGGTTTATTTGGGGATTTTATAATCTACAGCTCACCATAGGAGGGGGTTTACTATTAATTAAGAATTGGAGCTCTTATGAGAGGGTTTTGGGTTAATTGGAGCATTATTGGATCTTGATGCCACCAATGGGACACATGTATATTGACAAACCATAATTCAGTACATTTGATATCATTTGTAAAAATCAATGCAACTCATGAATATGCATACTGGCGCGAAGTGGGAAAATACAGTCGATATCAGTTGTAATTCGGTGAGGCGGGACATCATTTGTGTGAGTGGGGAGTGTGCAGGGAGTGGGGCAGTGTAGAGGCATGCAGGGTTAGGGTTGCAATGGTAGAGGACCAGTGATGGTTGAACCTTTTGTGAATCGTAGGTGGAAGGTGTAGCCCCTGGGAGTGTTTCCTCTATTGTTTTCATTTGCATTTGTGTTTCCTCTATGACTGAGGTGCATGACTAAGCATTTGTGTTTCCTCTGTGCCTGAGGTGCATGAATGAGGTGTATTTGTGACTGAGGTCCATTTGTGGAGTCGATCGTGAGGTGGGCCTAAGGAATATTGGATCCCATGAGGTTTATTTGTGGATTTTATAGTCTAGATCCGACCAGAGGAGGGGGTTTACTGTTAATTGAGAATTGAAGATCTTATGAGAGGGTTTTGGGTTAATTGGAGCATTATTGGAGCTTGAATGTGTATACAAGAATTTTCCATGACCAATAAATATGTGGTGGAGAGAACTTGGAGACTACTCAAAAGGTGAACTAGGATTTAAGATTTGCAGAGGTGTTCAAGGAAGTCACGGGTACGATTAATGTGTTTCTTTTGGTTTGATTTAGGAGTGAAGGGTTTCTAATTTGGAACTAGTTTCTATAAGCTTGTATATTTGCTATTTTTTGTATATTTATGCAACAATACACTTGGAATACTATGTCCCTCCATTAGCTTGACCTACATGGCCATACAAACCTTGA
Source organism: Picea mariana (assembly GCA_032191745.1). Lineage (NCBI taxonomy): Eukaryota > Viridiplantae > Streptophyta > Pinopsida > Pinales > Pinaceae > Picea > Picea mariana. The sequence goes on from JASDQU010011235.1 coordinate 75,075, forward strand.
CACTGTTAGATATGCAACAATTTTCTTTATGTGAGCTAGAATAAACATGCTTATAGTCACGATTCTATGGCTTCACATGGAGATTATTTAGGAGAGGGAAATAGAAAGAAGCTTTTGAGTCAAGCAAAAAGTAATTTGGAAATGTCAGCCATGTTGTTCCCTTACCTCCTTCATCCAAGTCCAAATCATGTCCTGTGACAACACGTGACTCGCAAAGAACCCTAATAGTGTGTTTTATTTGAGTGGTGACAAATAATTTCATATTAAGAAACAAAATTGTCAATGGGTACAAGATCATTACCTTATGGTATACTTCGGGGATGAATTTTTGTGGTATTGTTCACCTGGTTTCCTAAGATGGAATTACTATGAATGATTGGAAGTGGAAGTTGGATTGAATGATTTGCATTTGGGCCTTGATTGTGACATTAAGGGTTTTGAAAGGCCCTAAAGTGGTAAGAAAAAAAAATAATGGTCATCAAAGGATAGTTAAATTAGAGGGGATAGGAAGTAAATGTGACAAGAAAAGCATGCACATTAGTTGTGGTGTGTCTATATTTCAGATGTCAGAGTTTGGATGACAGTATTCATGGTTGTCTGAGCTATGTTCCCATTGTTTGTCACATTTCTATATGTCTCATGAATTGCATCCCAAGATAATTCTTCACGGTTTCAGAGCATTAATTTAAAAGGCCATTGAGAAATTATAGAGTTCATCTTAGTTCATCATCATCAAATTGAAAAAAAAATCATTAAAGGAGTAGAAATCAATTCATTTTTGTCATCATCAAAATGCAAATCTTTCCTTGTTAGTGATACTACTAACAAGATGAGGGAAATCCGACTTGTCTTCAATTTGGAAGTTTTGACATATATGTAATTTAGGTCCGACAAGGTTAATATCTTTTGCTACTATAACTCAATCCTAACTCTATGCAAGTTTGTTTAACAATGTTTAGTTTATTGTTGTCTTATCTTGTGTTAAGGGGAGAAAATTGTCAGGAGAATATAGGATCATATGAACAGGGTATTAGTTGTACTTAATTGCAATATATTACCTCTTTTCTCATTGAAGGCTATATAAATGATTCTAGATTACAAATAGGAAAGCTTCCTGGAAATGGTAAGAAGGAATTTTTGAAATTTTCCCTAGCTCTAGATTAATAGCCTTAGGTGAAAACCTCGAATATGATTAATGAGGAAACATGAATATCATTCTTGAACTTATATTTAAGTCTCATGAAAATTCTTTTTCTCAATATACTACTTATGGTCAATGCCAGTTGATTTTCTTCTTACACATGTATTCATATGCTCCACAACGAAATTCATCTATCTACTAGCAACAATTGTTGAATCTCACAATCATGACATCTTCCTATCTTGCAACTAGGGAGGCATTATGATCCTTGTACCTTTTCTAGTTACCCTATTTTCATTTTCTCCTCTTGTTTGTTGTGGTAGTTACAAATAAAAAAAAATTGCACCTTTTCTCTATTGCACTGATTCAATTAATGAGAAAAGGAAAACCCGACTTGTCTTCATTTTGGAAGTTTTAACATATGTCCAATTGAGGTCCAACAAGGTTAATATATTTTTCTACTATAGTTGTAAGTCTAGCTCTATAAAAGTTTTTTTAACCATGTTTACTATATTTTTGTCTTAACTTGCATCAAGGAGAGAAAATTACTCGAAGGATATAGTAGCAGATGAACATGGTATTAGCAAAGACTTAATTACGATATTGCTTATTTTTCTTGTTGAAGGCCATATAAATGATTATAGATTCCAAATAGGAAAGCTACCTGAAAATGATAAGAAGGCAAGAAGAGCTAACATACTTGCTTTGGTTCCCACTACAAGAGAGTATTTATTTTCTAAAAATTCCCTTTCTAGCATGATATGGAATGACTAAGTCAGATTTTCTAGTTTTCAATTGACACCAGTGTAACATGGTAGCATCTCCATGAAAGGTTTCCCTATAATTCATTTTTCATAAGGAGATGTATGTTAAATGTGTGTTGTCCTAAATGCTCTTTCTCGATTGTCTAATCATACATTTTCCCCCAAATATGATCCCTTTCCAGTCAAGGAGGGGCATAAAGAGTAAGGAATATTCAACTGCCATCCTTTCTAAAAATCATTGGGCTACCTTACAACCCCATATGACATGTTAAATTATATTAGGATTTTGGAATATCAAAAAATGATGATATTTAAAGTCAGAGTGATGAATCATCTCTTTGATTGCATTCTAACATCATTTTATGGTCCACCTAGGCTTTGGTGCAAAAGGGAAAATAAAGGAGATAGTAGCCATAATAGAAGTCGAGGACAAAGGAGAGGAACAAGAGCAGCAACTGGTTGCCACAATGTGATAGTTTTCTTGAATGTTCCAAGATGAGTACACTCTGTTTTTGTAGCTAGAGGAAAATACCAGGGCATGATGGTATATATACACTGGGCCACAAGTCACATGACAGGTGAAAGACTTGCATTTCATGAGTTCACAAGTCAAGATTAAGGATTTGTGAAGTGCGGTGTGCATTCTAGCATGGTGGATATTCAAGAAAAAGGATTAGTATCACTACAAATAGAGTCAGGAAGGATTCTTAGGATACCAAAGGTACTTTATGTACCAATATTGAGAGTCAGTGTACTCTCAATCTCAGCCTTAGAGCATCAAGGCTATGGGGTAAGCTTCTTTGGATGTGGTGTACACATTCGTTCAGTTAGAGACCAAACACTAGGACCACCCATGATGATAGGAATAAGTGAGAATGGCCTATATAAGTTGTGGGGGAGACCTGTTTACAAACTCATAGAGGATAATAATGAGACTGCTAAGCCATGCGTGAGAGAAAATAAGTTATTCTCATCATACCCATGTAGTGGGAATGGACTAAATTGGAGGAATGGGGATACTCAGGTAATCCTAATGCAGGCTTTGGAAGATTCATATAGGGAGAGAAAAATGAGTATACATACATTGAAAGGGTGGGTATATCAAGCTCAGAGGGAGAAATACATAGTGAGGTGGATAATGGAGGAGGTAACTCCAGCTATGACAATACCTCCCTCGCTAAGAGGGAGTTTTATAGTGTAGCTCAAGAAGGTAATTCTTTCTCATTAGGGGTGTATAATAATGAGAAAGAAGGACAACTAATGACTAGAAAAACATCATAATGGTGGGGATCACCCAAACCAACTTAATATTAAGTCACAACCATTGGATGTGACTTAATCAACCTCAATTCTTGATTAAGTCCCAACCCTTGGATCAAGATCTAGATGAGAAGATCCTAGGGTCAAGATTGCATGAAGGAAGGGATAAGGTTACAAATAATCTAGAAAGCCCATTTTTTCATCACCTCAAGAAGAGAATCTAGTCGACAAGGTAAGTGCGCACTTCCAAGGGAGGTTGGCGGTCCTTACAGGGAAATATTGCTTGAGGCGTTGAGCTAGGGATAGCATCTAATATCATCCAAAAGACAGAGCTTTGTAGGGATGAGATATTAGAAGACCATGAAGGGTCTTATTCAGCTGGATAAAAAGATAACAAATAATATCTAGCATACCAAGTCGTATAGAGAGTTGATTAGGGAAAACAAAGAGGCCAAGCCAGGTCTGTACACAATCAAGGAGGAGAGCAAGGTCTAAATAGAGATAAAGAAGTCGAGACATGTCCATCATTCAATTGAACCAAAAAACAATAAACAAATAGACAATGGGAAAGTAGAATCCACATAGTAGGGATAGCGTACGATCTGTACCTACACCCAACAAAGAGAATAAGCTATACCCAGGTTAGAAAATCAAATATAAATCGACTTTATGAGTGTTTTGTAAGAGAATAGTTTAAAAAAGGTTGTTTTGCAACCTTAATATTGTTGTACGGATGCCCTGAACATTACTATTCAGAGTATAGATCATTACAGGTCATACGACTCATGTAAACAAAGTCTGGGCAAATTTTGAATTACACAGGAATAGTATGAATGCAATTTCTTTGTTTTGACATAATTTTTACAGTTTTTGTATTTCCTTGTGTGGATGTCTCTAAAATAGAGATATGGTTGTAGCTTGAATTTAATAATTAATGAACAATATCAGTCATAGTTTTCTCTTTAATTGAATCTCTTTACAAGTGCATGCTTCCCTATGGATCTATTATTTCTTCATCCCTTTTGTTTAATTGCTAAAAAATCAATCTCAATATTTTGCCTCTAAATTTATATTTATCCTAAATTTTATTTTTTTCCTCGATTGTTTTGTATTCCAAATTTTCAATGTTATAATTTGGAATTTGTAAATTTTAAAGGAGAAATATGAAGTTTCTGTTATATTTGTAACTTTGTGTATGTCATAATGTTAGTAATTTAAAAACATACTTAATATGTATTGAAACTATTTTATTGTTTGCAATCATAAATGGACAGATTAAAAGGTTACAAGATGAGGATGTTCAGTCAAATTCCCTGGAAATTGTTGGCCCAAATGTGAACACAACATACATCACATGCCTTGCAAATCATGTCACAACACTTGGTGTTAAACTACCATTTTTAGTGATGATCGTCAAGAACCTGAAGAAATATTTCACATTCAATATTCAAATCCTAGATGACAAGAAAGTTCATCATCATTTTAGAGATCCTACCTATCAATTAAGTAGAATGCATGAACATACATCAATCAAAAAATTGTGGGAGATATTATATTTCTAGAGTGTATATTTATGCAATATTGTTTTGTCTCTTTACTAGGAATTTTTTTTTCTTTGTACTTGAATATTAAAAAAAATAACTTTTACTATAGCCATTATCAAATATAATAGATACATAATGATATTAATTGACCTTTAGTGCTAGCCATGGGCATGCCTAGCATGAAATGGAGGTAGATTTTGGAGGCTAAAAATCTCTAATGTGCTTACTTTTGATCAATTTTTTGTGATCCAAGGTTATTTTCTACCAAGCTACCTAATTTTGCCCATGTGTATGTGGAGCTTTGTTTCTTCATTTCTTTGATTTTCATGATCTCTTTCTAGCTATAATTATTTTTTGAAGAATTATGAAAATAAATCAGTGCCCAACTAAAGAGAACCATCTTCAACTTTCTTCTCCTACTTATTTTTTACCTCCTCTTCTTGAAGTCAAATGAGTCTCTCCTTTCTTCTCTATTAATGTTGCCAAACCTTCAACCTTATGCTCCCCCAAAATATTCTTTTGTTTTTTAAACTTTTGCTTTGGTTCAGATCCAACAATTCCTTTATTTAGCCATTTGTTTTTCCTTAGATTGTTCTTTTGGTAATAGTTTGTCATGTTTCCTTCCTCTCATATTTGTATGGATAGGGTGAATGGTATTCTTTTATTTCTCTTCAGTAATATAGGTGTTGTCCCTCATTACCTTCTGCCTTTTTCTACTATATTTCATTTCAGTTTACTTGTCTTTAAGGCCTCTCATTTTTCCTTTGTTAGAGTTTCTTTCCAGATGATAGTGTTTCCAAATGATTATTGCATATCAATGATATATTTTCAATCCACTTCTTGATTCTATGGATGATCAGGTTGTTACAAGTTGAGGCAAGTTGAGAGTCCCTTCTCCTAGAAGGTGAGCATAATTACTAGTATATTTGTTTATCATCCTATCTTTATTGAATTTTAAAACCTCTAAAAAACAATCTCCCTAAAGTATTTCACATGGTTTCAAAATATTATCCATGCCATACTTCTTAGGGAAAGTTTGGTATACTCTCCTAAAGATAGGTTCTTATGGGAGAGTCTTCCAATGGGTTCAATCTTAAAACAACATGTCTCCTCTAGTAGCGAACCCTGGGAATCCCTTCAAAAAATGTGCATCTATCTTGTTGAACTAGAAAAGGATAACAAACTACCCTATAGTAAGCATGGTTACCAACTTACCTCTGCTAAATCCTAGAGGTTACGAACTTTTAAATCCATCTAACTTACAAAATTTGTTGCTTTGACACAACAAACCTTTTTATGGTTGGAAGTGCTTTCAGAAACATGCCCCAAGGGGATTCACTAGTGAATCCCCTCCAAGATTTTTTACTCTAGTGTTTGTTTTTACCTTTAGGTTAACCTAGAGTAAGGTTTGGAATCTTTTCTATTGATATTTGGTATCAAGGAAGGTCTTCCAGCATTGTGTAGCATCCTATCATGGCGTAGGACAATTAAACTGGGATGAGTTGACTAATTGAATTTTCATAAAGTTTAACTTAATAAAATTAATTGTTGATGTGTTATATTTTCAGTTGACTACTTTGGTAGCTTTCTAAGGTTAAAAGTGAAAATAATTTAAGTGATGGTTGTTTGAGTGATTCACCAATTATGATCTCCTCCTACACAAAGTCATCCCTCATGTGCATGAATGACCCAATTGTGGGGCTATTTGCATGAGGAAGGGAGCCTTAGTTGTTGTATGATATTCCTCTACATGTTGTGTCTAATAATTTTTTGTTTGATGAAATTTACCATAAGTTTAAAACCATATGAATTATAGGTGGTCAAGTGTCTGAGTGAACACATTCTAATGTCAGATATTTCCTCTCAATTGATGGTACTAATATCTTAAATTATATCTTGTGCTTTGGGAGATTAATTCAATGAAGGGGATCTGATACAAACACAATTAGATTCCCAAATGTCCATGATAACCCAAAGTATTACATTTTTGTTCCTCTATTCTCTACTCATAACTTGATCCCAATTCAAAGGATATTGTTGTTTTCTTTTATGATTAGTTCCATGTCAATTTTTATATTGTTAACAACAACATAGTTGGTTTTGTGCCTTTGTACTATCTAAATTATTTGAGATTTGTTAATTAACATATCAAATTAATATTGGAATGCAGAACATCAAATATGATTCAATGAAAAAGGTTGAAAACCAATGACTACCACTCATATGATGAGATATTAGCCGATGAGAATGATATGGACATATATCCATGTCCATGTAAAGATTGTCTTGGTGGAAAGGTGTGGAAATGAAATGTGATTTATTGACATATGATAAGACATGGGAATAGTGGTATAAGACCTTGGGACAACAATTATTATGAAGATCTGATAGAATTGCATAGAATGAAAGATGAAGAGGTGCCAAACATTCCTGAAGTGGCACCAAACATAGATGAAGAGGAAACAATGTTAGATGAAGGGGTTGAAGTTAATAGAATGTTGAATGAGGGTCTAAATGATGATTGGAGGATGCTTTAAATCTCGTGTATGTTGATTGCAAGTTAAGTCATTTGACAACAATCCTTCAAATTCTTAACTTGCAAGTGGTGCATGGTTGGAAAAATGAGAGTGTAGATGAGTTATTGGCATTTTTTACTCGGTTGTTACCACGTGACTCCACATTGCCAACAAAACAAAGTCAATGTAAAAATAAAATCACTAAGCTAGGCTTAGGGTATGAAAACATCCACGCATGTGTGAATGGTTGTGTATTATTTCACAAAAATCTTGCAAGTTAGACAAAATGTCCAAAATGTCAAGAAGGGAGGTATAGACCAGGGTTAAAATCAATTGTGGTTCCTAGAAAGGTTCTTCTCGACTTTCTGTTAATCCCATGATTACTTTAAATATATAGGTGTAGAGACATTGTTGAACTTATGCAATGACATGCCCAAAATAAGAGCATTGATGGAAAAAAACAATATGTGCCTGATTCTAAGATGTGGATGGAATTTGATAATAAATGGCCTAATTTTTCCCAAGATCCTCGTAATATAAGGTTGGGTTTGGCTCTAGATGGGGTAAACCCATTCTATGATAAATGTACTAAATGGTCAACTTGGCCAGTGTTTTTAATAAATTATAACTTACCTCCATGGTTATTGTAACGTCCCCGACCACCCATGGCCAGGACACGCTACACGAGGGAACACTTTCGTTCTCTCAGTGCAGAACATACTGTAACATACACAGTATTCAACTGAGCTATTCCACATAAATTTTTCTTTTCAAACTGCATGCAATTAAAAACATACACATGCAACACTCTTGTGAAAGCTTTACATATAAATGTGAATAGACAATTACATTCTGTAAATACATGATTTCATACTGAAATAACAGTAAACACAAACATGAATCATATACAGGGAATACCCATAAATGTACAGATAGTTATAATCACACATATGATAAACCCATGAAATAAACACATAAATAATAATGCAACATGTTCATTTATCACACATTTGGTACTTATCTTGGTAAGAATTTCATCAACTACATGCAGATCATCCACTAACCTCCCAGCCTTAGACCACACTGTTCATCACTCTCAACAGTGAGTCACCCCTGAGCTGGGACTAAAATCCACCCAGGTAAAGGGGTTTACTAACTAGGCTAAAGGCTCACAGACAACAAGAAAGACTTCATCTCAAGTGAAACTCAACTAACAACCTACAGTTTCTCATTCCCCACATGCTTGTCCCACCCCAGGAAGTGTGCCCCTTCTCTGCTCAATAGTCCTTCAACTGCTTCACTTCCCTTCCAGCACTTCAGCAATAGGCTAGACAAGAAGTCTCAGAGCCCTGTAGTTGTAGTTTAGCACATTCAGGAAATCAATTCCCAACAATTCTCTCACTTAGACAATTTCTCACGGGCCTAACAACCCGCCTCTTCAATCTCCCACGGGCCTGACAACCCGCTTCTTCAATCCTGCTCCCAAGCTAACCAGCTACACGAACATATAATGTCTATGGATACAGGTTCAGGTATAGTCATGAAGATACGAAGGATAACTCAATGGTTGTCTGAATTCTCATGGATGATTGACTGGATGACTGAATGAATGATGGAATAATGGAAAGATCCCCCGGAAATGAACTAAGTTCCACAATATGTATGCATGTCCCCAACTTGACACTTTTCACGTTGGGAGCTACTTTGGTCCACTTGTCCCCAACTTTAGGACTTAGGATAAAATAATTATCCATACTTTATGTTTAAAGAAATATTAATATAATATTCCTTTATGGCTTAAGCTTCCTAGCTTAGCCCTTTTCCTTAAATTTTGGCCCTCCCTTTCCCTAACTAGTGAAGTTTAGTCCCCCGTCTCTTTTATCGTGGTCAGTCTATGTGCAACGATGTATTTTATATTAATCATGAGATAGATACAAAATAGGCACAATGGCCTTTAACATCTAGGCGCTCTATCCTAATTCCAAAACATAAGCATCCCAGATTATAATAACTGGCTCACCAACCTATAAAACATATAATATACACAAAGGTTCACTAACCTCAATATTGCATGCACTTTAGTTACTGTGTGTGGTATTCATAAATGTTCTCCCTACATCATTTTACTGCACAGTACATGCGCGCACTATGCCATGAAATGTGCATAACAAAAATGATGTCAATACAACTCACCAACTTAACTACACTTGCATTACATTTACAATTGGGTTCAGCCGAGGGATATTACAATCCCCTCCCCTTATTTATGCACTGTCCTCAGTGCATCATGTACCCATATACAACAAAATTTCAAACATCCTCAAAAAGATGTGGGTATTATTCTTGCATGGCATTCTCATGCTCCCAAGTAGCGTCCTCAGGACCGTACCAGGTCCATTGGACCTTTACAAGCCCTATTAATCGATTCCAGAGCTATTTGATTTTCCGGTCTAGAATATGCATCGGATGCACTTGGAAAGCGCCTTATTGCTCCACCTGAATCACATTTCAATCAATAACATGATTAGCATCAGGTATATATTTCTTTAGAAATGATAAATGTAATACATTATGAACAAACATAGATGCATGTAATGCAATCATATAAGCAATTATACCAATCCTCTCTAGGATTTCGAATGGTCCACAAAATCTGGCTACCAACTTGGTGCGGCTTCCCAGCTTCAAGGAACTCCTGTTAGCTCTCACTTTCAAGAAACCATGATCACCCACATTAAATTCCCTATGAGTTCTGCCTTTATCAGCATAAATTTTCTTCTTGTCTTGGGCAGCTTTCAAATTCTGCTTAATTTTTATCATTTGGTCCTCCATCTCCTTGAGCAACTCTGGCCCAACTACTGTCCTATCAGCTGGATTATCCTAGCTCACTGGAGTATTGCACTTTATGCCATAAAGTGCTTCAAATGGGCTCATCTTCAACGATGCCTGATACCCATTGTTGTAAGCAAATTCTACCAAGTGCAGGTAGTCCTCCCATTTCAATGGTTTGTCCATCACATACATTCTCAGTATGTCTTCTACCACTCTGTTCACCCTCTCTATTTTTCCATCAGACTCAGGATGATAAGTTGTACTTTAGTTTAGATTCGTTATGAATCCTTTGAACAATCCTTTCCAGAAATTCGAGGTGAATTTCGAGTCTCTGTCGGACACAATTGTTTTAGGAATTTCATGCAATCGTGCCACTTCCTTCATGAAAATATCAGCAACATCTGCTACCTTGTGAGTAGTTTTCAGTGGAATAAAATGGGAAGCTTTTGTAAGCTTTTCCACCACCACCATGATCGAATCATGCAGCTTACCGGTTTCGGGCAATCCCGTAATAAAATTGATTGTCACCACTTCCCACTTCCATTCAGGAATGGGAAAAGGTTGCAGCAACCTAATACTGGCCAACGACTTATTCAACGACTTATTTCTTCATTCTTGGCCAATAATACTGGTTTTTGACATCTGGAATAGTTTTCTGATATCGTGGGTGTCCAACATAAGGTACATTATGCATTTATTTCAATATCATAATTTTCAATTCCTGAAAATTTGGTACATAAATTTTGCCCCTGTACATGAGAATTCCATCATCATCTAGCTTGTATTCATCAATTTTCTGCTGCAGATTACCTTGCTGTAATTTTTCCACTAATTCTTTGTACTACAGGTCTGCATTTGTAGCCTCCAAAATTTTTCTTTTAATATTAGTTTGATACATGCTAATGGTTGTAGCATGTAGTTCATGCACCCTCCTATTGAGTGCATCAGCCACTTTATTCTCCTTCCCCTTGATATGCTTTATATCAAAGTCATATTCTCTTAGGAATTCTAACCATCTGGTTTGCCTAGCATTTAGATTTGGCTGATCAAATAAATATTTCAGGCCATTTTGGTATGTTTTTAGCTCGAACCTTTTCCCCATGTGGTAGTGTCTCCATTTCCTCAAGGCATGCACTATGGCTGCCAACTCCAAATCATGAGTGGCATAGTTCCTTTCATGCTCTTTCAAATTCTTTGATTCATAACATATAACAAACCCATNGATCTACAATCCTTAGTATTGGAGAACTTGTCAATAATTGTTTTAAGTGTTGGAAACTCTTTTCACAATCCAATGTCCACTGAAACTTCACACCCTTTCTTTGCAAGGAAGTTATTGGGTGTGCAATCTTTGTGAATCCTTCAATGAATCTTCTATAATATCCTGCAAGACCTCTGTCACATTCTTTGGTGCTGACCATTCTCTAATAGATTTTATCTTCTCAGGATCCACTGCTATCCCATCCTTTGAAATGATATGCCCCAAATAATGAATTTGCTTGTGATAAAATGACCACTTGCTCAATTTCGCATTCAACTGATGCTCCCTTAATACTTGCAACACCATCCTCAAATGATATTCATGTTATTCTTTTGACTTAGAATATATAAGAATGTCATCCAAAAATACAATGACAAACTTGTCTAAATATTCTCGGAAAACACCATTCATTAAGCACATGAAAACAACTGGTCCATTTGACAACCCAAATGGCACCACTGTGAATTCATAATGACCATACCTTGTCCTGAAGGCGGTCTTGTTGATATCTTCCTCTTTAATCCTTACTTGACGGTATCCTCATTTGAGATCTATCTTTGAAAATATCTTTGCATCCTTCAATTGATCAAATAGATCATCAATCCTTGGTAGAGGATACTTGTTCTTAACGGTCACTTTATTCAACTGTCTGAAGTCAATGCATAATCTTAGTGGTCCATCTTTCTTTTTCACAAACAAGATTGGGGCACCCCAAGGTGACACACTTGGGCATATATACCCTTTCTTCATAAGTTCTTCAAGCTGCATTTGCAACTCCTTCAACTCTGGTGTACTCATTCTGTAAGGATTATTTGACACTGGAGCTACTCCAGGCATTAGATTTATAGAGAAATCAATATCTCTCTTTGGGGGTAGTCCTAGTACTTCCTTGAATACATCTTCAAATTCTTTCAGGACTGCATAATCTCTCAAATTTGGCACCTTATTTTTAGGCGTCTCTTCCAAATGAGATGAAAATATTTGACACCCTTTTCTGTAACATTTCTTCAGCTGCAATCCTGAAATTTCTCTAATGGTTACTACCCTGGGAATTCCTTGCACTTTCCCTTGGTTACCTTCCTCATCCAAGAAATTAAATTCTTTGTTACGACAGTCTAAAATAACATGATGTTGGTCCAACCAATCCATCCCAATTAGATAGTCATAGGAACCTAAAGTCAAGATGTTCAAATCTTCCTTGGTGTTCAGCCCATTCATGTCCATGAGGCATGACTTAACCATCTCATTAACTTTTCTTTTGGCTCCTGTAGCCATCTACACCAACCAATATTTTCCATGCTTGCTTTTTGGCAATTGCAAACTTTCCACCATCTTAGGATCTATATAACTATGAGTAGCTCCTGAATCAATTAAAATAGCAATGGTTTGGTTGTTAGTCATACATTCCACCTCAATCATATGTGACTGATACTCTCCTTGCTTGTTTTCTAAGGATGCATAGATCCTTAGCGCATTTCTTCCCATGTCCTCCATTTTTTTAGCTTGCTTTACATTGTGAAAAATCATTCCTTTTTCACCTCTGTGAGGACAATCTTTGAACATATGATCTCCTTTACAACCCCAACATTGAATAGGTGTTTTCCTTGGCCTTTGACTCACTGTGTCAATCATTATAGGATCTCTAGGAGTTTGTTTTTCCTATGGATTGTTTCTGAAGAATGGTGGTTTAGTACCCTTCTTCATCTGATCTATCTTGAACTTCTTTTTGTCTTCCCAAGATTTTTGGAAAGTTGGCCTTGCTTTCTGTTCACCATATAAGCATTTAGATCTCCTTATGGTCTCTTCTAATGTCTTGGGATCATCATACTGTATTTTGTCACTGATGAATGATGGAAATCCACTCAAATACCTTTGGATTCTGACCGTCTCATCCTTGATGAAAGAGACATACTTCAGTAGTTCTAGAAACCTTTTCTCATATTCATCAATGGTCACACTTCCAATCTTGATTTCAAGGAACTCTTTCATTTTGTTGTCATAATATCTCTTAGTCAAGTATTTCTTCTCAAAATACTTCTTGAATTCCCTCTAACACTTTTCTCTTTAATGTGTTGCACCTGCACAAGCTGATCCCACCACATGGATTCTTTTCCCTTGAGTTAATAGATGGAAATTCTACCTTCTACATGAGAAGAATAATTATGCAATTGAAAATACTTCCTCATGCCCAACAACCATGTCTCTACATCTTCATCCTTCTTGTGCTCACCATCAAATGTAGGAGGTTTGATTTTGTTCATTTCTCCTCTTAGCTCATCCACCCTAGACCCTTTATGCCTTCAGACAGGGGATGGACTTGAGCTGTTGTGTGCTCTCTTACTATAATGCCTTTGGGAGTGATGGTGATGTCTGCTAGCACTTCTTTATTTTCTTTTCTCATCATGAGACCTGTCACTTTCAGATTTTCTTGAGCCACTTTCCTTATCCAATTTATTTTCTATTATGTTCAAACCTTCCAATAACTTCATGTTGAAGTCATCATGTTTCTCCTTGGCTTTCATAAGCCTTTCATTATCAACTTTATGGCTTTGGACATCCTTCTGCAAATTTTTAATGGTCTCTACCATATTCATGTTTTCATTCCTTTCATCTCCATGTCCATTGGAGTTTGTTCCTTCAATGCCCAAGTGGGCCTCCATCCCTCTACTCTCATCTTGTTGATTGTAATTCCCCTGTGCCTCTTCCATTCATATGGACTCTGTACTGATCTTGATCTGATCTAGTTGTTGTTAATTCTGCAAAATGTGCAGCCAACAAAACTTATCAGGCCAACTAATTCAACAATTCATGAAATATATGAACCATTTTGGTTCAAAGAATACACTAGAATTATCCCTTCTGATTTCCTGTGTTATCACCATGAAAATTTTTAGATAGATCAGGGTGAAAGGAGGTTTTCCAAAACCACTTTCTCAAGAGTCTCGACCTCACATGTTTCCATATGTCAAAAACACCACTTGTGGAATGGGTGACGGGTAGTCAGATCACCCATTTCACTCACTCGGTACTTCACAGCTGTATGATGTCAGGTGAATGCCACCATGTAACGAACTCAAAAGATAATCATTTGAAATGGATTAGCCATGCATGGCAAGCCAACGTATTGGTACATAAGTATGTCTTTGATTCATGATTGGGACTCTATAACTACCGAATAACAAGTATGGAGGCATCATCTTATCCATAAATGAAGTAATCTCCAAATTTGCTCGACCTTCTGATCTCTGTAAAAGCATTTTGGTGTCCACAGAATTCAGGTATATGGAAAAAGATATATCCAGTGAGACTGGTTATTCAGGCAACATGGAAGATTTTCCCATGAGTAAGAAGGAAAAGGTAATTGCACACATAATAGTGACTAAATTTCACACAGAACCTGTTACAGACTCAGAATTAGAAGTCAAGATGAATCCCACTATGAGAGATTTGGTCATCAATAGGCAAGTTGTTAAGAAGAAATGGAGCAAGAGACCAAAGAAAGAAACCATCGCTGAAACGGTTGAAAGTGTTGGAGAGGATCAACTGGTTTGGTTAGATACATTAAAGGAGGAGATCACTAAGA
>JASDQU010011235.1:90075-102612 GCA_032191745.1 Picea mariana
TTCATTAATAGAAATCGCGTATTACTGTATCTCTGTGTTTATGGTTGCATCTATGATATATTTCTGTTATATTACTGGATATACGCGATATCTCTGTGCATTTCTTTATTATATCTCCGCTCTCATTTCGTGCCGAAAATAATCCGGATCAATAACCCTATTTTTCACTAGACATTCTTACCTAGCATCAGGCCATATTAGATTCCTTCTTTTCCAAAAAACTACTGAACAACTCTTCTCAAAAAACCTCTTTTATAAAGGCCTAGGTGCCCTAGTCCATTACTGCACATGTGTACACACTCGCTGGCCTAAAACAGCCCACGTGTACCTACAAAAGAACAAAAAAAGGAAAGTTTCCAATGGAACACACAGCTTTGGGTGAGTTAACTAAACCTTCCAGCCATGCATGGTCAAGGGTTCGACCAAATACCTAGCTTCTTCTAGCCTATAAAAGAAGGGGTAGGGGTCCCATTTGGAAGAGGAGAATGATAGTAAAGAAAATCTACCCAATTGCACATTCCCATTGTCCCAACCCTTTAGCCATTCTTGTGCAATGAGAGATACAGAGAAAAGAAGTTGGAGGACATTTTAAGAGGAGCCCAGGATCAAGTTCATGGAGTGGTGGTCAATATCGACATTGTAAGTTGATTCATTAAAATTAATAAAGAAATGCTTTCCAAGTCCCACTATAGGAGTTCTTCATAGTTTATTGAATATATTTTTGAATCTCTAACCCATTAATCTGTAGGTAAAATGCATGTATAGTTTTTCGCTTGTTTTGTATATAGGTTAGCCTTGGAAGGAGAGCTGCTAACAAGTGATCAAGAATGAAGAAGGATCGACATCGAACGCCCGAAACAAGGTATGTTCGTCTACCAATGTATTTTCTTAAAATAAATGGGGATTAGGTCTATAACGACGATAGAAAGTAGGATTCTTTTGGTCTTATCTGCATGCATAACATAACCCTAAATTCTAGTTCGTAGGGGGATTTCCCACCACAACACTCACCCAACATGTACCATATACCATGAAATGTGCATCAACCATATGCCAATAATATGTGCCAAATTTTTACCAAGCATGTATATATATCACCAAAAAGTGCCTCATACATATACCAAAATGTATCTCAAACAATGTGCCTAATATCCAACATGCTCCTCAAACCATGTGCCTCAACCATATACTATATCACTCATGATATGTCTCAATCATGCCATACACCATAAAATCATCAACATGTAACCCTCAAAACATTCATATAAACATATATGTAACTCTGTAGCTTACCTAGTGTATGTGATCACAGACCTATAGACCTTCGTCAACTTCAACAACAAGAGAATAGCATCTTCATTAAAAATTACCTTTATCTCATGGGACTAGTTTTGGATTAGTCACAAACCCTAACTTTCAATAATAATAACAACCTACCTATAATGAATAAATTTATGAAACATGTACACAATATTATTCAGTATCTTCTCTACAATTCCTCCAAGTTTCACTGCTTGGAACATCCCAAAAAAAGAGTTATAGCAAAAAGGGTATACCTTGCCGAATTCTGGATTATTCTAGAGAGAGATCTTGTGGAGACTTCCACATGCGAAATATTTAATACATGGATCTGAAAATTGCACCCAATGTACTACGAACTGTAAAATATCCAATGAATTTTTTCTCACTGAATGTGGATCTTCTATGAAGACATTATGACTATTTACCTGGAACACTTGTTTGAGACTAGTTCTAGGACTGGACAAAAAGCCTATCTTCCACAGAGTGTATCTCCAAAAATACAATGACCCATAAGATGAAATTTCTAACACAGGTACCTTGATATGTATTTTTAGTATCCTCCAGGTTTGACTATCTGAATCATTCTAGAAAACATTTTATAGTGAAAATGGTAAGATGACATGTAAATAACATACCTTAGAAAACATCCTCACATGACTTCATCCTCCCTTGGAATTTTGACCTTCTTTGCTTCATCTTCTCTTTGAAAAATGCCTCATATATCCTTAGTTATCTCAGATAATAATCACTTGATCAGTTATATAGTTATTCAATGAACTTGTGTGTATATGTAATGTACTTATGAGAGACCTCTTGAGGTGTATTTATACTTTTTCTAGGTAACCTCTTTCGTTAACTTTGGGACCACTTTCCTTAACTTTAGTGATTCTTAAATTTTCTTGTTACAACCACTTTACCCTTTCATTGATTGAATTGTAACCAAATACAGATTTTTTTACCATTCTTTGGGGCTACCATATTCACAAGGCCATAACTCCTCAACCATGAGGATCCACATGGTGTACCAGGCCATAACTCCTCAACCATGAGGATCCAC
Source organism: Picea mariana (assembly GCA_032191745.1). Classification (NCBI taxonomy): domain Eukaryota; kingdom Viridiplantae; phylum Streptophyta; class Pinopsida; order Pinales; family Pinaceae; genus Picea; species Picea mariana. The sequence continues at coordinate 92,435 of JASDQU010011235.1, forward strand.
ATGGTGTACCACCTATCACCAAAATGGCATGAAATGCACTATCCATATATGATAGTATTACCCACAATTTCACTTTTCTTCATGTAATTATTCCTCAATAAACTATGGGTCCCATAACCACACCTCCAAGGCTACAAGTAGACGACATCAAATGTACCCAACAAACCCATCATCAATCACAATCATGCAAATGTCAATCAAATGTCCAACATATCTGGACCTATCCAAGGGTTGACATCAATCTCTAAGGGTTGATATCAATGTCCAAGTTCACTCTCCAAGGGTTGACATCAATGACAACCAATTGTCCAAACCATCTATCCATGAATCTAAACCAACTGTCCAACATAGTCTGATTCATGCATAAGTCCTAAAAACAAGAACTCTATCCCTATAACTCTTTCCATATATCCATCAATCACTAGATAATGAATTACCAACTTATGATTAGATCAATACAAGCAACAACAATCATCATGGTTTGGAAAAAAAACATCATTTAATCTAAATACAAATTGATTCTTTTTATGAGATGAAAAGTCTATCATTGAGCATTCAAATCATATAATTTAATGGGGGGTTGAGATAAAAAAGTAGGTATCCAAGAATAGATAGGGACAGACTAAATATTAAAACAATTATATTCTAATAGTTAGCATATTATTACACTCATTTGTCAAAGTTCAACACCACTATGAATGTCCTACATATACTTGTTGTAGTCATCATCATCACTATCAATATAATTGTCATCATGATGTCAGAATTTAGATTTGAGAGCTCTGTTGTCAAGATAGCCTTTAACTTTTAGTGTCGCTTTGTTATAATTTATTTGCATTTACCATTCAAATAATATCAAGTAAATGATATTGCAAGCTATAAATTTTTGTCAAAAATAACATCTTAAGCATGACAAATTATGACAAAACATTGGGACATATTAACTATCACAACAACAATTTTATTACCTCAAATTTGACACCACTATTAATGTCTTGTACATGCTCGTCAACTTCATCATGATCAATATCAATGTTAACAAAATATTGTATTGCATCCTTGAGAGCTCTGTTGACATGAAGGACTTTTCCTTTTCCCATTGATTTATCGATATAATTGCTCTGCATGTGGTTTAACTATCATGCAAAAAACAATACAAACATTTAAAAGTAGCAGCAAATTATCTTCAATGGAAATGTTGTCTTTTTCAAACAATGAAACAACATAATTGCAACAAGCATTGGCATAAATGTAATAAAAGAAGTGCAGAACATGAATCATTTCATGGGTTCATCCATCATTCAAAACAACGAAGGTTTTCTCTTTCATGAAATAAAAACCTGTCTCTTGTTATTTCTTTAGAGAATCAAAGAGTACAATTTATATGTCAAACACAAACTTGGATTTACTAAGTAGTGTTGACTTCAACAATGAAGGCAAATCAAATTCATCTTGAAACACAAGATATACCAGGCTAGTTGAATAATTAGAAATTTGTAAGTCCATGCACAAATAGTTTAGGGTTATGTAATAGTACACATATAGCTACATGGTAATTGTGCACTATAGTCTGTACTTGGGATTTCTAGGCATGGATTGCATATCAAGGCTATCATTTCCAACTAGGATTAGTTGTGAAAAATCATCTACTCAGGCATTGTCAAGTTAATTTTGTCATACCTAAATCATATAAGCCACTTTCGATCCTAGGATACCCTAAAACATTAGAGTTCAAAGTCTAGTAAAACTGCAAAGATGTTTTGAAAGCATACTAGCAAATGTACAATATAACTTCCCTAATGGATTATTCACAAATATTTGGTTTAGGTAATCTTGTGTTGATTCCTTTTGGGGTTTGAAACTTTTCAAGAAAATCAAATCATATTCAGATCTACTCAAATCATCATGAATCCAAATATATAACATGCTAGTTGAATAATTGTAATTTCATGCAAAAATAGTGTAGGGTTCCTAGTGCTACGAAACATAACCACACTAATTGCAAACTACAATCAATATGTAGGGTTTCTAGGAATGGATTTCAAGTTTAAGACTTATATTTCGAGCTAGGCTCAACTATGAAAAAATATCAATTCATGCATAGTCTAGTTAATTCTGACATACTTTAACCATATATGCTTCTTTGGTTCCTGGGATATCTTAAAACTATTGAGAGTAAACATTAGAGATGTACTGAAACTGATAGGAGATAAAAATAAGTTTTGTAAGCATATTGGAAAATGTATAATGTAAAATACCCAATGTATTATTCACAAACATTTTTTTATGGTAATATTTTGTTGATTCATTTTGGGATTTGAAACTTTTTAGGAACATGAAATCATATTTGAATTTGGTTGAAAGTTGAATTTGTAGCTTGGAAGTAGATAACAAACTACTTTAGTTATTTTGTACTTGTTGTTCATGTCTGAGAAGGTACCTATCATATGAGATACTCCCAAATATGTTTAGAGTGTGCATAGAATGACTTTTGAGTTTCCAATAGTTGAAGCCAACCCCTATTTTTAATGGGTGTCCACTTGTGACTTTCATCACATTTTAGTGGGGTGACATAAGTTTTGCTTGGATGAATCAACTGGTAAATGAACAATGATGATTCCCTAAGGAATTTTAAGAATATTTGAGGGGCTATTATATTGTAAAACAACAATAGGAGCAATTTTGGGCCTGTTTATGGCCTCAAACAATTCTAAAATAACATTAATTAATGATTCTTGGTTGACTATAGACCCAAATTAACAGTCTATGACACACTTCCACCTTGGAAAGATAAGATTGGGAATTACTGGAGCAATTCTAGGTATGAAGAGAGCACTTCTAGGATTTTATAAGTAGGAAACAAGTCAAAATTTTCTCTAAATAACATCTTCTGGGTATTTTTCTAACAATATTGGTATATGTTTCACCTAATAACAACCTTAACAAGTAGTTATGAGCATTATTTGAGATTGTCAATGTCATCCCTAAGCCTCATTAGCAAATATGGGCAATTATAGAGGTCATAACAACAACAAAGAGGCCCCAACCCCAAGGTTGGGTGAGTTTTAGGAATCATTCTAATATGATGCAATTCCCATAAGAGTGGCCATAAAAATCATGTTTGGACACTTTTATGAAGTCCTAGGCTAAAGATAGCAATGAAACTCCAAATATGGGCATGATTAGGGTCAAAGCAGAAGCTAATATTAGGTCTGGTCTTGTTTTAAGTAACTATAATCATATATGACCCTAAAACCACCATAAACCATCCCTTAAACAACATGTTGCAGTAGTAGATCTCAATTTTTGGCACTTCTTACCCCTCAAACAACCTTCTCCTTCAACTATGGGCATATTGTAGCCTTGAGAAAGTGATGAATAACATCACAACTTTCCCCTTTGGAGTCTTGGGCACACTAGAAGGGATTCTGGGCAATATTTAAAGGTAAATCAATAGTAAGGGAACCATGAATTAGTCAACACTACTTTGTTCCAACCACAGGCTTTCTACAATTCCATGTTGGAAGTCAACTATTCCCCAATCCTATCATTTTACCCAACCAATTTTACAATAGAATAAGCAGAAGTGCTTGTAGATGGCTCTCAAGCTATTGTTGGCACTCTTTCAGAATCAAAACATACTTGATACTTTAAAGGCAGAACATAGAGAGTTGATTATAGAAACAAAGGATGGTTCTACACAGTGCAAGGATGAAAAGGCAGAAGAAGAAGAAGGCATGTCGACAGGGAACCAGAATGTATTAGAAATTTAATTGAGTGCACTAATTCTTAGCAAGAGAGTGTGAGTGAGAGAACTTAATAGTTCACTTTAAATGCAACAGAGTGAGCGGAAACAGACAAAATACTACAACTTCTAGTTCAATTTATAAGCACAAAAACTGGTCAAACAAGAAGAAATGAGATACAATAGATTTGTTTACAAGAATAAATGAGATCAATAGAGACTCTTACCTCAATTGAATTATAGGATTTATGTTCATTCCATGCAAAAAATATAGGATTAACAGAGGCAACCAACTATGAAATTGTCTCATTGAGACCTTGTCTGCAACTCATTACATGTTGGTATTGGTCACTCGAGTCAAAATCATTTGTAATGTCTCTTACTATACTTCTTTGACCTCCAATTGATGGTTGCGAATTCTCTGTCGACACTCTAATTTTACACTTGCTCTTATTGTTAGATTTACTAGAATCTAATGTTTCCATATAATGGATAATGTCTTATGCACCTGCCTCTTTGTTACTATTTTCCACCTAAAAGACAATGTCAAGTTTCAACATAGTTAGTTCAATAAACAAATTGAAATAAATAACAATTTAAGTTCAACCAAAAAAACAACACTTACTGTCAATTTGTTTATTTTGGCATGCAACCTGCCTAGACCAAATGTATATGGAGCCCTGACATTATCTCTTGATTTCATGCCTCTGTTACTCTCTGTCAAATATTATTTAGAACACATAGTTTGCTTCAACGCCTCCCATTGTTTGGGAGACATAGTGGAGTTTGTCTTGTCTTTTCCTTACATGATTAATTTTCTACAATTATATATATATATATATATGTGTGTGTGTGTGTGTGTGTGTGTGTGTGTGTGTTCATCAGAGTTCTCATCTTTTGATTATAATATTTTCTAGATATTTTTCCACCAACAGTCTCAAAATAATGTTCCATTTTTTGGATAACATTATCCACAATTCGTGGATCTTGATCTAAAAAAAATGTTTTGAAAATATCCAAATGATCCCTACATCTTGTTCCCAACTCTGAGGCCCACCTCGCTGCATTTTTCTCAATGGGATCACCATACTTCGACACTTCAACCAAGAATGGATTCTTACCTTATATTTTTCTTTCTTTTTCATTCCTCTCTGTACATCTATACAATCCTTGACTCAATCTTTGTCTTTTAACAAAAGCGGACACATCTTGTGAACCACTAATAGTATTTTTGGCTGATATAGTTTCATCAAGAGATGCAGCATGTGAATTTTGATGCACAACAGATGTAAGTGTTATCTCTTCATGACTTTCATTAACAAAAATATAATTCTCCTTGACCACATCAGGTGTGGAAATAGGTAGCTCAGTACCACTCTTTGTATATGTTCCTTCAAACCTGTCCTTGAGTTTTTCATAAATGATCTATAGACTTGCTCTTCCTTTTTTCTCAGGTTGATCAATAATCTCTTTTATACCTTTTTCTAATAAATCATCACGTTGTGCAACACCATGTGCTATATCAGCCTCCACATCACCATGTGCTAATCAACTTGCACACCATGACCACTATTATTTTTATTAACTACATTTGTTGGATCACAAATGTGTTGGATTCTATGAGTTGGTGGCATTATATCTTTACATTCCCTTGATGTTTTCTCCACTTTTTCTATGCCTGCATCTTTTTCTTTCCTATAAAACAAAACAAATATCTTATTATGTCTTATGTCTTATATAAAAAATTAAAAAATATGAAACACATAATATACTACTTAAGTGGATTAAAAACTTGCATGTTTGTCAAATGAAGAGATGATAAATATTCATCATTCTTGGCCACATTTTCTCTACGAAAAATCTCATATTCTATCAACTTTTTTGCATTATCGTTGTCATCTAACTTGCGCCTCAAGGAATTTTTTTTCATATCCTGAAGTCCAAATAAACAATAGTGTATAAATCATCCACTTGAATAAAAAAAACAACAATGGAATATGAGTTTGAAACTCAAATTTTATTAATGCATGTTCTCAAAAATTAAGTGCACATGTTAATAAACAAATGCCTCTTAAAATCAACCCCTAAAATGTTTCTTATATAACTTGAAATCAATGATAAATAAGTAAATTTATGCTAAAAGCATGTAAATAATTTTATGTAAAGTTATTAGGCCTCCAATTTAAACCACATGCTATGCATTTCTATATATTCAAATTGTATTCAACATCTATGAATTCTAATAATACATTACATTCAACATCTCCAAACTTGCTCTTCCTTTTTTCCCATGTTGATCAACAATCTCTTTTATAATTTTTTCTAATAAATCATCACGTTGTGCAACACCATGTGCTATATTAGCCTCCACATCACCATGTGCTATATCAAATTGCACACCATGACCACTATTATTTTCATCAACTACATTAGTTGGATCACAAATGTGTTGGCTTCTACGAGTTGGTGGAACTATATCTTTATTTTCCCTTGATTTTTTCTCCACTTTTTTTGTGCCTGCATCTTTTTATTTCCTATAAAACAAAACAAATATCATATTATGTCTTATATACATAAATTTATTACCTATAAAACATTAAACACTATTAAAAAAATAATATACCACTTAAGTGGATTAACAACTTACATGTTTGTCAAACCAAGAGATGATAACATGTTCTCTACGAGAGCGCTAATATTCTATCAACTTTTCTCCATTATTGTTGTCATTTAACTTGTGCCTCGAGGAATTTTTCTTCATATCCTAAAGTCCAAATAAACAATAGTGTATAAATCAACCACTTGAATCAACAGAACAATAGTGGAAAATGAGTTTGAAACTTAGATTTTATTAATGCATGTGCTCAAAATCATCATAATCATTCGCATTGCCACTGAGGTAAAAATATTGATCACTCCTCAATGCATCTTCTTGATTTTCTTTGTCATCCTCACCTGAGGCATGCAATACATTCTCTCTTCCAATATCTTTGTTGGTAATCAAAGCCTCTTCTTCAATTACTCTATCATCATGTTCAACCACTTCTTCGAATGTTTCTTGTAAGTTATCGTATTTCCCATCAAGAATTATATTGACAAATTCCATGAATTTTTATCTCGAATGAGACTCTATTTGAATGACATATGACCATCCTGAGATTCTTACATCATCAATTAGATATGATTGGTTAACTTGAAGATGAGAGACATACGGATCATCAGTCTATGATAGAAAATGTTGTATATTTCCATGTACAAATCCATACTCATCAAGTTGTACTGCAGATGGTTTGACCCACTTACATTTTAATCATATAGGACTATTTTCACCATAATCAACTTGAATAATTTCTTGGATGAATCCAACATAAATTTTCTTCTTGGTTTCATGAAGGAATTCGGCACTAACAACACAATCAGCATTTCCCTTTCGTTTGTCCTTTTCTTCCACTCTTAAATGACTACCATAGGCCCACATGCCACTAAACTACATAGCCCATATATGTGGAAACTGTGAAAGCTCACTTTCCTCCACTGTTATATCTTGACCTTCTTCTTTTGCATCATTGACTGCATTAGCAATCCATTCTTCAAATTTTGGAAAATAATCACCTCCAATCAAGTCATGATGTCTTTGCTTTTGAGGTCGAAGTTGAATCCATTTTTTATTCTCTTCTTCATATTTCCTACATAGAATATGAATGTACAAGATAAGAAGATTAATAATATAAATGTGTAAATTCAATTGAAGAAATACATTATTGTGTAAATGTTTTTTAACATGTGCCACTTATCGAATGAATATGTGTTATGAAGAACATAGGCATGTATCACACTTCTTTCATTATTTGATAACTTAATTCATCTTGCATTTACTTCTAATACTTCACCTACAAATATCTCATCTTCGTCATCATCCTATACATGTCGATTGACATTTTTAAAATCCTTCATATATTATGTGCAAAATCCCATGGCCTCTTTCATTGAATATCCCTTAGAGATGCGGTCTTCTGGTTTTTCCCTAGTACGGATTTTTTTTTTCAAAACCTTCATATATCTTTCTATAGGATACATCCATCTCATTCTTACTAGGCCACAATGCTCTAGTTCATTTTCTATATGTATCAAAAGATGCATAGAAATGTTAAATATTGTTGGTGGCAATTCTGATTCCAATAGCCAAAGGACTTCAACAACCTCCTCCATCAAACTATCAAATTTTGAAGGATCTAATACATGTAAACTCATTCTCTTTAATATTAGTCCCAACCTTATAATTTCCAATCTTGGCCCCTTTGCCAAACTTGATATATTGACCACAATAGGCAAAAAATTCTCAATTATGACATGATAGTCATGGGTCTTGAGGCCTCTTAAGCTATTCATGTCAGTTTGGCTTCTAATACTATTACTTACATATCCAATGGGAAAGAGAGTCTAAGACATCAAATTTAAGAATTGTGCATGTTGTTCCTTTGTCCAAACATAAGGAGCACTAGATTTTCTATATTTTTCATCATCATATGTTTCCACCCAAATTTTTTGACGAATCTTTAGTTTTCAAAAGTCTTCACGTGATGAAACAATATCAAAATCACCAAAAAGAGTTTCTATAATATCATAGGCTATATTTTTCTCGATATGCATAAAGTCAACAATATTCTTGATGGATATATCCTTAAAGTACAACAACTTATAAAATATGCACAATCATTTTACACCGCTTTTATTACTTGGATCATCCCTACTACCAAAAATCCCACCACTTTCAATAAACAACATTATTCTATGTCCATTCTCAATAATATATTCACTCGTTATTGGCAATGGTGCTTCACGATTATCTTCTTGGACATTGAAACATGTTTTTTTTCGACTATATGGATGATCCTTTTTCAGGTAAGCATGATGTCCACAATAAACATACTTATGAAAACTTCTTCAATTCCCCACAAAATCCTTAAATTTTCAAGAAGGATATCCATAGTATCCATGAACAATGAGACCAGTCAATGTGACGTATGTAGGAATATCATGAATTGTAAACAATAAGGAAGCTCTTAAAGTGAATTTGTTTGAATGACCATCCCTTAAAAATTGAATTTCTTTAATTCCTTTCCACAATTCATTAGCTCATCATATAATGGCTCTAAATAAACATCGATTTTATATGAAGTCACACTTTTTTTTCTTGTATAATCAATGATAGCATTAGGAAAAATGGTTTAGTTGTTAACTATAATATCCCTCGGTCAAACCCAATTGTAAATATAATGCAAGTGTACTTAATATGGTGAGCTATATTGACATCATTTTTGTAATGAGCCTTTCATGGCATAGTGCGTGCATGTATTGCGCAGTAAAATGATGTAGGGAGCACATTTCCGAATACTGCACACAATAACTAAAGTGCAGGCAATATTGAGGTCAGCAAACCTTTGTGTATATGATATGTGTTATAGGCTGGTGAGCTAGTTATTATAAGTTGGGATGCTTATGTTTTGGAATTAGGCCAGAGAGCCTAAATGTTAAAGGCCAGTGCACCTATTTTGTATCTATCTCATGATTAATATAAAATACATCATTGTGCGTAGACTGACCATGATAAAAGAGATGGGGGACTAAACTTCACTAGTTAGGGAAAGGGAGGGCCAAAAGTTAAGGAAAAGGGCTAATCTAGGAAGCTTAAGCCATAAAGGAATATTATATTAATCTTTATTTAAACATAAACTATGGATAATTATTTTATCCTAAGTCCTAAAGTTGGGGACAAGTGGACCAAAGTAGCTCCCAGTATGACAAGTGTCAAGTTGGGGACATGCATACATATTGTGGAACTTAGTTCATTTCCCGGGGGATCTTTCCATTATTTCATCATTCATTTAGTCATCTGGTCAATCATCCATGAGCATTCACACAACCATTGAGTTATCCTTTGTATATTCATGACTGTACTTGAACCCGTATCCATAACCATTATCTGTTCGTGTAACCAGTTAGCTTGGGAATGGGATTGAAGAAGCGGGTTGTCATGCATGTGGGAGATTGAAGAGCCGGGTTATCAGGCCCATGAGAAATTCTCTGAATGAGATAATTATTGGGAATTGATTTCCTGAAGGTGCTAAACTACAACTAAAAGGCTCTGAGATTTCCTATCCGGCCTGTTGCTGAAGCCCTAGAAGGGAAGTGAGGTGGCCAAAGGACTATTGAGCAGAGAAGGGGAACACTTCCTGGGGTGGGACAGGCATGTGGGGAATGAGGGATTGTAGGTTGTTAGTTGAGTTTCACCTGAGACAGAGTCTTTCCTATTTTCTATGAGCCTTTAGCCTAGTTAGGAAACCCCTTTACCCGGGTGGAGTTTAGTCCCAAATTGGGGGTGACTCACTATTGAGAGTGATGAACAACGCGGTATAAGGCTGGGAGGTTTGTG
>JASDQU010011235.1:121195-133166 GCA_032191745.1 Picea mariana
AGTTAGTATACCTTGAGAAGCTCAATGAATAGTGTTGTGATGTGGCCCTGGTCAACGAGGCTCACAAACATAAAGTCAAGTGTCAGTATGATAGGTCCGTTTGTCCTCAGATTTTCTCTGAAGGTGACCTTGTCCTAGTCTATGACCAAGATAAGGACCCCCTGGGGGTAGGAAAATTCAAACCCATGTGGTTCGGACCTTTCATCATAAAAGAGGTTTTAAAAAAGGGTGCTTATCATCTAGTTGACTTTGAAGGGAATGCTTTGGAGGATCCTAGAAATAGGATCTACCTCAAGAAGTATTACTCATAGGTAGGTCACCATGGGTAACTTTTTGTAACATATGTATAGTCTTTATACTATTACTTTCTAGTTTTTTTTGGTGTTATGGATGTGTCGTTGATGTTATATTTTGTCATTGTAGTATATGTCAAGTGAATCCAAGATGTTCATTGGGTACGCGGACGGTGCTAGCCAACACACTCAGAGGCTTGCCTCCACAGCTTGGGTAATATTTACACCTTGAGGCCAGTTATTATCTTCCAGAAGTATATTCTTAGGTGACACCACAAATAATCTCGCTGAGTATAGTGCAGTTATTGAGTTGTGTCGTGGCGCCTTGTCATTTGGTATCTCTCATCTTCGGGTCTATCTCGACGCTCAGCTAGTTGTGTCTCAGTTAAATAGAGTCTACTGGGTTCATGATCCGACTTTACACCGACGATTCCTTAGATTACGTCTCTTAGAATGAAATTTTGATTATATTACATATTTTCATTTTCCTAGGAGATTAAACCAAGTTATAGATACTTTAGCTAATTAAATTTTAGATTGGCATCGTGCACACATATGAAAGGACATTCACTTAAACAGGTAAATACATTTTTTGCACAAATGATCCATAAGACACAAAAGACATAAAAATCCATATATAATATCATAAGTAACTAGAGTACACAGATGGATGCAAGCACCTCAAAAGTATGACCAATAATGAGTCAAGGGGATTATTCCCTCAAAAAATATATACAAGTAGTGCTCGTGGCACGTGAAGATTCTAACTAAGATTAGGGTTGGTGGGCCCTGTTGTACTGATCCATAGTGTTTGCTAAACATCGAAATAATCGGACCCACATCCATGGTGCCCCCACTACATGAGACTGCATGGATGGTGGCAGATCCTCAATCTCTACCATAGGGACTGTGCGAGTGAGCATAGTAAAGTTCCACTCGACTTGTCTCAATACCCTCTCAGCCTCCCCGGCTGGAAGATATCTTGCTACCGCTGGTCGCTCGGCAGCAGCAAGTGCAGACCTTGGCCGAGGATGATGCCTGTTCCTTGCATAGTAAGTAGGTCACATTGGTCCCACATCTGCACACAACAAACGCATATTCGTCAAATACTCTGGTATAACAAAAAAAAATGATATATAACAAAAACGACATAAAAATTACATATGCTTCACAAAAAATAAAAACTACTACAAATATGGAGACTTACCCATCTCTCCTTGCTCCTCACCAGGAGGTACTGGTATCTCAGGATCCCTCAAAAAATCAATTCCTGCATAAGGGTAATCCTTGATAACTGGGATCTGTCGCGATAGCCAGGAAAAGAAATCATTATCGAAGGACTCATTAGTCCTCCTGCCACCTTGTCGTGGCAGCAATACTGCCCATCTACACATAGCAAGAAGAGAGGCATGATGTCCTCCTACCACTACTCAAGGACTAAAGCTCAGAACTCTCTCAAAGAATAACGAGCACATAACGGTCCCGAACCCGAAGCTCCTCTGTGTCCGCAATCGACAATCTGTTAGTTGCCTCTTCATACACTCTAGCAATGTGGTGCTCTAGTCAAATATTTGTGCATTCAAGAACTGGACTACACAGTTCATCTGTGCATGGGATGCCTGATGCAGAGCTACAGAACCAGTCATCTGCCCAATGAGGAGTACAATTGCCTGTAGTGATAAGTCAATAATCTTTCTTATGGGCACCTGTGATCTCGATCGACCTGTCCCAGCCTCACAGTAAAGGCCTATCAATTTCGTTATGTTATGTGGCCCTGAAGGAAACGTTCGGAAGTTCACTGGTTACCCTCTCCTTGAGAGGCCAGTCAAAAAGTATATGTCCTTGGTGGTGGGCACCAGTGACTACCCCTCTAACATGAAAGCCTCTGCATCCAGATGTCAGTAATCAACCAAGGCATTCAGTAGCCTAGGTTGCACCTACATAAAAGGACATAAAAATAACTTTAGTAACCCACATTGCATCAAGATGGCCATAGCATTGGGGTCTTCCCTGACCAACTCACTAACTTCCTCGTGCTCTCTTTCTCTCTAGTGAACATACATCCTACAAAACACCAAAGTTCAGGAGGGTTAGCCCTTGCTTTTTAAAATTTTTAATTCATTAAGGGGGGTCCATGCGGGCTGTCATGCTGACAGTCGCATGTACATGCATGCAGTTTTTACTCTACCCAAATGTACATGTGGCCTATCCTCAGACAACCCACATGGACCTAGGGCTGACCTTTTAAAGGTCGATGCCCCCCCAAAACATGGAACCCAAAACAAAAGTAAAGATTTAAATTGCAAGATAGGAGAGTTTGTACTTACTTGGTCCAGACAGAAGTGCGTTTCGTCCACTGTAGCTCCTGAAATCACCATTTTTGACAAAGGGGGTTTTTTGGCTCCAGAGTCAATTTCCAAATCAGCAATGGTGATAATGAGCTACCAACTTCTATTTATAGACTTTTTGGCCTCTTTTTGTCACTTTTTTGGCCTCCCTTATCATTTTCTTTAAACCAAAAACCATTTAGAGTGATTCATGAGTTGCATGGGAGGGGTATGATTGGGTATCGAGGCATTTTTTGGATTTTTGGGACACTTTTGATGATTCGTGGAAAAATCTCACATGATCAACTTGAGCATGTAGGTTAGGTTTCTACCCTGACTTTTGTATCTCATTGTCTTTATCCCTTTGCCATAGGATCGATCCCATCAGGTTGCAGAACAGAACCATCATAACTGCTTTAGAAGTGTCGCGAGTTGGTGGTAGCGCTTACATGAACATGGATTCCCTAGGTAGATCCTGGTTACATTATGGTGTCCATGTTATCTCTAATAACTATAGGATCGGGAGTCCTTGTTGTTTTTCCTGATTACGAGTTTGAGCCTCATTTGCAAGATTCATTTTTGACCTGACCCTCAAGACTCCCAAAAGATGTAACAAGTCTTCTTTTAATCCCTTTTCATACCCTCTAAACATGAAAAGATTACTGAATGATCTTGTGGCCTTTCATGCTTGTTAAACTGAAATTTGAAGTCACATCTGTCCGGCAGTAGTTTACCCCTTTTTTCGGTTCGGATGGTTAACTGTACGAACAACGGTATACTCTATGGAACTTCAGTTCTCTAGAAGAGTACTCTCAGGTATCATTTTAACCCTTTTTCGGGCCCAAGGGACTAAATTTACAAAAAAGGAACCCCCACGCAGTCCATAGTTAAGCTCTTTTCAGACTCCCTAAAATTGAAAATATTTTCGAGTGACCTTATTCTTTCACACTCGTTAAGATGGTCCAGAAGAACATTCCTAATGGAGTCCATAGTTAAGATTTTTTCAGACTCCTTAAAAATGAAAAAATGGCCGAGTGATCTTGTCTTTATCACACTCGTTAAAATGGTTTTGAATAGACATCTTGTCGGTGCTAGTTTACCCTTTTTTCGAACCGACTAGACTACCTTCGAAAAAGGTACCCCAATGGAGTCTCCTTTTACATTTTTTCAGACTTTCTAAATATGAAAAACAACCGAGCTTACCTTCTCTAGGCTCGTTAAACTTACATCGAAGGACATTACCATTGTGTGTTTTGTTAACCATGTTTGCATACCTGCATCTTTGGTCTACATGTCGACTCCATGTTGCTCTCAACTGAGCCATCTAAAGCATACCTTATATGCAAGGCTTGTAGCACTTTTCCTATGTGTCTTAACACCTTTGTCCCCTGGAGGATTGTTCCCGAGAGTCATTGCTCTGAACATCAGTCTTGTTCTTGCGCCTTGAACTTGTATGTTTGTAACACTCGTTCCTCCATTATAATGTAACATTCTTTTATTATTTTTTCCAAAATCATTGAAAAAGACAAAAAAAAATCAAATATACCCCAAAAAGAGGAAGGGAAAAGTATTTTCTTTATTGGAAGCATAATGAGTCACCCTTGGAAAAATCACATCTGTATGTTTGTTCATCAAACCCTGGGATTTAATACGACCTTAGGAAGATGTTCTCGCTACATAGAGTTGTGTCCTCCTCCATTTGGTTATTCTTCCAAACATATGGAGAGTTTGTATTGCCTCTTGCCTCGTAAACTTATGTTAATGCCATGCTGCCTGAGTCTCATCATTTGTCATGTTGTTGTCCAAGGGAGGTTTTTACCAAGCCTAAGTCATCCCCTTAGCAATTTGTCTCTTTCCCTCATGTCTGGCCATCTTGAACACCCAATCAAGTCTTTGTTTGAAATCAATGAAGCCTTCAGTCTGATCATCAAGATTCTCTAGTCCATGACTGACGAGCCATTGAAGACCTCTGGGTAGTGAATTTGTACACTCATATTACACTCCTACCCGAGTTTTGAATATTTTGAATTTGTTGCTCGAGCTCCGAAGATCTCATCTCTAGCCATCAGGCCTTAGTAGCTTCTAAGAAGATGGATACTCTACATGTATATATTTTTTATTTTGAGATGTAGCTCCACTGTGTATTGTTCGCGGCTACACTTTATATAGTTATATGACATGTATCTACAATGTATTTGATTGGTAGCCATGATTCTATTTTATCCCAAGCATGGGTATGCCTGCCTCGGTGAGACAATTGTTATTTTGCACACAACACCTCCCGATTCTTGGTCCCTGGGCTCAATTGTTCAGAACATCGGTGAATATTGTTAATGTATTTTGGCCATTAGATGCTCTTCTAACCTCACACATTAGGGGACATCTGTTATAACCCTAATTTGCACCAGACATGCTTACCTAGCATCAGGCCATCTCAGATTCCTTCTTTGCCAAAACACTACTGAACAACTCTTCTCCAAAAACCTCTTTTATAAAGGCCCAGGTGCCCTAGTCCATTACTGCACACATGTACATGCTAGCTGACCTAAAATAGCCCACATGTACCTACAAAATAATGAAAAAAGAAAAGTTTCCAATGAAACACACAACTTTTGGTGAGTTAACTAAACCTTCCAGTCATGCATGGCCGAGGGTTCAACCAAATACCTAGCTTCTTCTAGCCTATAAAAGAAGGGGTAGGGGTCCCATTTGGAAGAGGAGAATGATAGTAAAGAAACTCTACCCAATTGCACATTCCCATTGTCCCAACCCTTTAGCCATCCTTGTGCAAGGAGAGATACAGAGCAAAGAAGTTGGAGGACATTTTAAGAGGAGCCCAGGATCAAGTTCACGGAGAGGTGGCCGATCTCGACATTGTAAATTGATTCATTAAAATTAATAAAGAAATGATTTTCCCATCCCACTATTGAGTTCTTCATAGTTTATTGAATATATTTTTGAATCTCTAACCCATTAATATGTAAGTAAAATTCATGTATAGTTTGTCACTTGTTTTGTATGCAGGTTAGCCTTGGGAGGAGAGCTACTAACAAGCGACCAAGCATGAAGACGGATTGACATAGATTACCCAAAACAAGGTATGTTCGTCTAACCATGTATTTGCTTAAAATAAATGGGGATTAAGTCTGGGACGATGATAGAAAGTAGGATTCTTTTGGTCTTATCTACATGCATAATATAACCCTAAATTCTAGTCCATAGGTGTATTTCCCACCACAACACTCACCCAACATGTACCATATACCATAAAATGTGCATCAACCATATGCCAAGAATATGTGCCAAATCTTTACCAAGCATGTATATGTATCACCAAAAGGTGCCTCATACATATACCAAAATGTATCTCAAACAATGTTCCCAATATCCAACATGCTCCTCAAACCATGTGCCT
Source organism: Picea mariana (assembly GCA_032191745.1). Classification (NCBI taxonomy): domain Eukaryota; kingdom Viridiplantae; phylum Streptophyta; class Pinopsida; order Pinales; family Pinaceae; genus Picea; species Picea mariana. The sequence continues at coordinate 127,231 of JASDQU010011235.1, forward strand.
CAACCATATACTATATCACTCATGATATGTCTCAATCATGCCATACACCATAAAATCATCAACATGTAACCCTCAAAACATGCATATAAACATACATGTAACTCTGTAACTTACCTGGTGTATGTGATCACAGACCTACAGACCTTCCTCAACTTCAACAACAAGAGAATAACATCTTCATAAAAAATTACCTTAGTCTCACGGGACTAGTTTTGGATTAGTCACAAACCCTAACTTTCAATAATAATAACGACCTACCTATAATGAATAAATTTATGAAACGTGTACACAATATTATTCAGTATCTTCTCTACAATTCCTCCAATTTTCACTGCTTGGAACATCCCAAAAAAAGAGTTATAGCAAAAAGGGTATACCTTGCCGAATTCTGGATTATTCTAGAGAGCGATCTTGTGGAGACTTCCACATGCGAAATATTTAATACATGGATCTGAAAATTGCACCCAACGTACTACAAACTGTAAAATATCCAATGAATTTTTTCTCACTGAATTTGGATCTTCTATGAAGACATTATGACTATTTACCTGGAACACTTGTTTGAGACTAGTTCTAGGACTGGCCAAAAAACCTATCTTCCATAGAGTGTATCTCCAAAAATACAACGACCCATAAGATGAAATTTCTAACACAGGTACCTTGACATGTCTTCTTAGTATCCTCCGGGTTTGACTATCTGAATCGTTCTAGAAAACATTCTATAGTGAAAATGGTAAGATGACATGTAAATAACATACCTTAGAAAACATCCTCACACGACTTCATCCTCCCTTGGAATTTCGACCTTCTTTGCTTCATCTTCTCTCTGAAAAATCCCTCATATACCCTTGGCTACCTCAGATAATAATCACTTGATCAGTTATATAGTTATTCAATGAACTTTTGTGTATATGTAATGTACTTATGAGACACCCCTTGATGTGTATTTATACTTTTTCTAAGTAACCTCTTTCATTAACTTTGGGACCACTTTCCTTAACTTTAGGGCTTCTTAAATTTTCTTGTTACAACCACTTTACCCTTTCATTGATTGAATTGTAACCAAATACAGATTTTTTACCATTCTTTGGGGCTTCCATATTCACAAGGCCATAACTCCTCAACCATGAGGATCCACATGGCGTACCACCTATCACAAAAATGGCATGAAATGCACTATCCATATATGATAGTATTACCCACAATTTCACTTTTCTTCATGTAATTATTCCTTAATAAACTCTGGGTCCCATAACCACACCTCCAGGGCTACAAGTAGACTACATCAAATGTACCCAACAAACCCATCATCAATCACAACCATGAAAATGTCAATCAAATGTCCAACATCTCTGGACCTCTCCAAGGGTTGGCATCAATATCTAAGGGTTGATATCAATCTCCAAGTTCACTCTCCAAGGGTTGACATCAATGACAACCAATTGTCCAAACCATCTATCCATCAATCTAAACCAACTGTCCAACATAGCCCGATTCATGCATAAGTCCTAAAAACAAGAACTCTATCCCTATAACTCTTTCCATATATCCATCAATCACTAGATAATGAATTACCAACTTATGCTTAGATCAATACAAGCAACAACAATCATCATGGTTTGGAAAAAAAACATCATTTAATCTAAATACAAATTGATTCTTTTTATGAGATGAAAAGTCTATCATTGAGCATTCAAATCATATACTTTAATGGGGGGTTGAGATAAAAAAGTAGGTATCCAAGAATAGATAGGGACGGATTAAATATTAAAACAATTATATTCTAATAGTTAGCATATTATTGCACTCACTTGTCGAAGTTCAACACCACTATGAATGTCCTACATATGCTTGTTGTAGTCATCATCATCACTATCAATATAATTGTCATCATGATGTCAGAATTTAGATTTGAGAGCTCTGTTGTCAAGATAGCCTTTAACTTTTAGTGTCACTTTGCTATAATTTATTTGCATTTACCATTTAAATAATATCAAGTAAATAATATTGTAAGCTATAAATTTTTGTCAAAAGTAACATCTTAAGCATGACAAATTATGAAAAAACATTGGGACAGATTAACTATCACAACAACAATTTTATTACCTCAAATTCGACACCACTATTAATGTCTTGTACATGCTTGTCAACTTCATCATGATCAATATCAATGTTAACAAAATATTGTACTGCATCCTTGAGAGCTCTTTTGACATGAAGGACTTTTCCTTTTCCCATTGATTTATCGATATAATTGCTCTGCATATGGTTTAACCATCATGAAAAAAAAAATACAAACATTTAAAAGTAGCAACAAATTGTCTCCAATGGAAATGTTGTCTTTTTCAAACAATGAAACAACATAATTGCAAACAGTATTGGCATAAATGTAATAAAAGAAGTGCAAAACATGAATCATTTCATGGGTTCATCCATCATTCAAAACAACGAAGGTTTTTTCTTTCATGAAATAAAAACCTGTCTCTTGTTATTTCTTTAGAGAATCAAAGAGTACAATTTATATGTCAAACAAAAACCTGGATTTACTAAGTAGTGTTGAATTCAACAATGAAGGAAAATCAAATTCAGCTTGAAACACAAGATATACCAGGCTAGTTGAATAATTAGATATTTGTAAGTCCATGAACAAATAGTTTAGGGTTACGTAATAGTACACATATAGCTACATGGTAATTGTGCACTATAGTCTGTACTTGGTATTTCTGGGCATGGATTGAAAATCAAGGCTATCATTTCCAACTAGGATTAGTTGTGAAAAATCATCTACTCAGGCATTGTCAAGTTAATTTTGTCATACCTAAATCATATAAGCCACTTTTGATCCTGGGATACCCTAAAGCATTAGAGTTCAAAGTCTGGTAAAAGTGGAAAGATGTTTTGAAAGCATACTAGAAAATGTACAATATAACTTCCCTAATGGATTATTCACAAACATTTGGTTTAGGTAATGTTGTGTTTATTCCTTTTGGGGTTTGAAACTTTTCAAGAAAATCAAATCATATTCAGATCTACTCAAATCATCATGAATCCAAATATATAACATGCTAGTTGAATAATTGTAATTTCATGCAAAAATAGTGTAGGGTTCCTAGTGCTACGAAACATAACCACACCAATTGCAAACTACATTCAATACGTAGGGTTTCTAGGAATGGATTTCAAGTTTAAGGCTTATATTTTGAACTAGTCTCAACTATGAAAAAATATCAATTCATGCATAGTCTAGTTAATTCTGACATACTTTAACCATATATGCTTCTTTGGTTCCTGGGATATCTTGAAACTATTGAGAGTCAACGTTAGAGATGTACCAAAACTGATAGGAGATAAAATAAGTTTTGTAAGCATATTGGAAAATGTATAATGTAAAATCCCTAATGTATCATTCACAAACATTTTTTTATGGTAATATTTTGTTGATTCATTTTGGGATTTGAAGCTTCTTAGGAACATGAAATCATATTTGAATTTGGTTGAAAGTTGAATTTGTAGTTTGGAAGTAGATAACAAACTACTTTAGTTATTTTGTACTTGTTGTTCATGTCTGAGAAGGTACCTATCATATGAGATACTCCCAAATATGTTTAGAATATGTATAGAATGATTTTTGAATTTCCAATAGTTGAAGCCAACCCCTATTTTTAATGGGTGTCCACTTGTGACTTTCATCACATTTCAGTGGGGTGACATAATTTTTTCTTGGATGAATCAATTGGTAAACGAACAATGATGATTCCCTAAGGAATTTTAAGAATATTTGAGGGATTGTTATATCGTAAAAAAACAATAGGATCAATTTTGGGCCTGTTTAAGGCCTCAAACAATTCTAAAATAACATTCATTAATGATTCTTGGTTGACTATAGACCCAAATTAATAGTCTATTACACACTTCCACCTTGGAAAGATAAGACTGGGAATTACTGGAGCAATTCTAGGTATGAAGAGAGCACTTCTAGGATTTTATAAGTAGGAAACAAGTCAAACTTTTCTCTGAATAACATCTTCTGGGTATTGTTCTAACAATATTGGTATATGTTTCACCTAGTAACAACCTTAACAAACAGTTCTGAGCATTATTTGAGATTGGCAACGTCATCCCTAAGCCTCATTAGCAAATATGGGCAATTATAGAGATCATAACAACAAAAAAGAGGCCCCAACCCCAAGGTTGGGTGAGTTCTAAGAATCATTCTAATATGAAGCAATTACCTCAAGAGTGGCCATAAATAATCATGTTTGGACACTTTTATGAAGTCCTAGGCTAAAGATGGCAATGAAACTCCAAATATGGGCATGATTAGGGTCAAGGCAGAGGCTAATATCAGGTCTGGTCTTGTTTTAAGTAACTATAATCATATATGACCCTAAAACCACCATAAAACATCCCTTAAACAACATGTTGTAGTAGTGGATCTCAATTTTTGGCACTTCTTACCCCTCAAACAACCTTCTCCTTCAACTATGGGCATATTGCAGCCCTGAGAAAGTGATGAATAACATCACAACTTTCCCCTTTGGAGTCCTGGGCACACTAGAAGGAATTCTGGGCAATATTTAAAGGTAAATCAATAGTAAGGGAACCATGAATAAGTCAACACTACTTTGTTCCAACCACAGGCTTTCTACAATTCCATGTTGGAAGTCAACTATTCCCCAATCCTATCATTTTACCCAACCAATTTTACAATAGAATAAGAAGAAGTGCTTGTAGATGTCTCTCAAGCTATTGTTGGCACTCTTTTAGACTCAAAACATACTTGATACTTTAAAGGTAGAACATAGAGAGTTGATTATAGAAACAAAGGATGGTTCTACACAGTGCAAGGATGAAAAGGCAGAAGAAGAAGAAGGCTTGTCGACAGGGAACCAGAATGTATTAGAAATTTAATTGAGTGCACTAATTCTCAGCAAGAGAGTGTGAGTTAGAGAACTTAATAGTTCACATTAAATGCAATAGACTGAGTGGAAACAGACAAAATACTACAACCTCTAGTTCAATTTACATGAACAAAAATTGGTTAAACAAGAAGAAATGAGATACAGTAGATTTGTTTACAAGAATAAATGAGATCAATAGAGACTCTTACCTCAATTGAATTATAGGATTTATGTTCATTCCATGCAGAAACTATAGGATTAATAGAGGCAACCAACTGTGAAATTGTCTCATTGAGACCCTGTATGCAACTCATTACATGTTGGTACTGGTCACTCAAGTCGACATCATTTGTAATGTATCTTACTAGACTTCTTTGACCTCCAACTGCTGGTTGCGAATTCTCTGTCGAAACTTTAATTTTACACTTGCTCTTATTGTCGGATTTACTAGAATCTAATGTTTCCATATAATGGATAATGTCTTATTCACCTGCCTCAATGCCTCCCATTGTTTGGATAATGGATAATGGCTTCAATGCCTCCCATTGTTTGGGAGACATAGTGGAGTTTGTCTTGTCTTTTCCTTACATGATTAATTTTCTACAATTATATATATGTGTGTTCATCAGAGTTCTCATCTTTTGAATATAATGTTTTCTAGATATTTTTCCACCAACAGTCTCAAAAGAATTTTCCATTTTTTGGATAACATTATCCACAATTCGTGGATCTTGATCTAAAAAAATTGTTTTGAAAATATCCAAATGATCCCTACATCTTGTTCCCAACTCCGAGGCCCACCTCACTGCATTTTTCTCAATGGGATCACCATATTTCGACACTTCAACCAAGAATGGATTCTTACCTTATATTTTTATTTCTTTTTCATTCCTCTATGTACATCTATACAATCCGTGACTCAATATTTGTATTTTAACAAAAGTGGACACATCTTATGAACCACTAATAGTATTTTTGGCTAATACAGTTTCATCAAGAGATGCAACATGTGAATTTTGACGCACAACAGATGTA
>JASDQU010011235.1:143024-163497 GCA_032191745.1 Picea mariana
GGTATATACGCCCAAGTGTGTCACCTTGGCGTGCCCCAATCTTGTTTGTGAAAAAGAAAGATGGAACGCTAAGATTGTGCATTGACTTTAAACAGTTGAATAAAGTGACTATTAAGAACAAGTATCCTCTGCCAAGGATTGATGATCTATTTGATCAATTGAAGGATGCAAAGATATTTTCAAATATAGATCTCATATCAGGATACCATCAAGTAAGGATTAAAGAGGAATATATTAGCAAGACCACCTTCAGGACAAGGTATGGTCATTATGAGTTCACAGTGGTGCCATTTGGGTTGTCAAATCCACTAGTTGTTTTCATGTGTTTAATGAATGGTGTTTTCCGAGAATATTTAGACAAGTTTTTCATTGTCTTTTTGGATGACATTCTTATATATTCTAAGTCAAAAGAAGAACATGAATATCATTTGAGGATGGTGTTGCAATTATTAAGGGAGCATCAGTTGTATGTGAAATTGAGCAAGTGCTCATTTTATCAGAAGCAAATTCATTATTTGGGGCATATCATTTCAAAGGATCGGATAGTAGTGGATCTTGAGAAGATAAAATCTATTAGAGAATGGTCAACGCCAAAGAATGTGACAGAGGTGAGATCATTCATGGGTCTTGCAGACTATTATAGAAGATTCATTGAAGGATTCAAAAAGATTGCACACCCAATCACTTCCTTGCAAATAAAGGGTGTGAAGTTTTAGTGGACATTGGATTGTGAAAAGAGTTTCCAACACTTAAAACAATTATCGACAAGTGCTCCAATACTAAGGATTGTAGATCCAAATGAAGACTTCATTGTGTGCACAAATGCATGTAATGAAGGACTCGGTGGAGTCCTCACTCATAATGGGTTTGTTATATGTTATGAATCAAAGAAGTTGAAGGAGCATGAAAGGAACTATGCCACTCATGATTTGGAGTTGGAAGCCATAGTGCATGCCTTGAGGAAATGGAGACACTACCTCATGGGAAAAAGGTTCAAGCTAAGAACATACCACAATGGCCTGAAATATTTATTTGATCAGCCAAATCTAAATGCTAGGCAAAGCAGATGGTTAGAATTCCTAAGCGAATATGACTTTAATATAAATCATATCAAGGGGAAGGAGAATAAAGTGGTTGATGAACTCAATAGGAGGGTGCATGAACTACATACTACAGCCATTAGCATGTATCAGACTGATATTAAAAGAAAAATTCTGGAGGCTACAAATGCAGACCTGCAGTACAGAGAATTAGTGGCAAAATTACAGCAAGGTAATCTGCAGCAGAAAATTGATGAATACAAGCTAGATGATGATAGAATTCTCATGTACATGGGCATAATTTATGTACCAAATTCTCAGGAATTGAAAATTATGATATTGAAATAAATGCATAACATACCTTATGCTGGACACCCACGATATCAAAAAACTATTCCAGATGTCAAAAACCAGTATTATTGGCCAGGAATGAAGAAAGAAGTCGTTGAATATATCGCTAGATGTATGGAATGCTAGAAAGTTAAAGCTGAGCATAGGCACCCAGCAGGGTTATTGCAACCTTTGCCCATTCCTAAATGGATGTGGGAAGTGGTGATGATCAAGTTTATTATGGGATTGCCCAGAACCGGTAAGCTGCATGATTCGATCATGGTGGTGGTGGACAAGCTTACAAAAGCTTCCCATTTTATTCCATTGAAAACTACTCACAAGGAAACAGATGTTGTTGATATTTTGATGAAGGAAGTGGCACGATTGCACGAAATTCCTAAAACAATTGTGTGCGACAAAGACTCAAAATTCACCTCGAATTTCTGGAAAGGATTGTTCAAAGGATTTATAACGAATCTGAACTATATTACAACTTATCATCCTGAGTCTGATGGACAAATAGAGAGGGTGAACAAAGTGATAGAAGACATACTGAGAATGTATGTGATGGACAAACTATCGAAATGGGAGGACTACCTGCACTTGGTAGAATTTGATTACAACAATGGGTATCAGGCATCGTTGAAGATGAGCCCATTTGAAGCACTTTATGGCAGAAAGTGAAATACTCCAGTGAGCTAGGATAATCCAACTGATAGGATTGTAGTTGGGCCAGAGTTTCTCAAGGAGATGGAGGAACAAATGATAAAAATTAAGCAGAAATTGAAAGCTGCCCAAGACAGGAAGAAAGGTTATGTTGATAAAGGAAGAACTCACAAGGAATTTAATGTGGATGATCATGTTTTCTTGAAAGTGAGAGCTAACAAGAGTTCCTTGAAGCTGGGAAGTCACGCCAAGTTGGAAGCCAGATTTTGTGGACCATTCGAAATCCTAGAGAGGATTGGTCTAGTTGCTTATATGATTGCATTACCTGCATCTATGTCTGTTCATAATGTATTACATGTATCATTTCTAAAGAAATATATACCTGATGCTAATCATGTTATTGATTGGAATGTGATTCAGGTGGAGCAAGAAGGCACTTTCCAAGTGCATCAGGTGCATATTCTGGACTTGAAAATCAAACAGCTCTGGAATCGAGCAATAGGGCTTGTAAAGGTCCAATGGACCTGGTACAGTACTGAGGACGCTACTTGGGAGGATGAGAATTCCATGCAAGCAGAATACCCACATATTTTTGAGGATGTTTGAAATTTTGTTGTATATGGGTACATGATGCACTGAGGATAGTGCATAAATAAGGGGAGGGGATTGTAATATCCCTCAACCAAACCCAATTTTAAATGTAATGCAAGTGTACTTAAGTTGGTGAGTTGTATTGACATCATTTTTGTTATGCACCTTTCATGGCATAGTGCGCGCATGTACTGCATAGTAAAATGATGTAGGGAGCACATTTCTGAATACCGTGCATAGTAACTAAAGTGCACACAATATTGAGGTTAGTGAACCTTTGTGTATATTATATGTGTTATAGGCTGGTGAGCCAGTTATTATAAGATGGGATGCTTATGTTTTGGAATTAGGATAGAGCACCTAGATGTTAAAGGCCAGTGTGCCTATTTTGTATCTATCTCATGATTAATATAAAATACATCGTTGCACACAGACTGACCATGATAAAAGAGATGGGGGACTAAACTTCACTAGCTAGGGAAAGGAAGGGCCAAAATTTAAGGAAAAGGGCTAAGCTAGGAAGCTTAATCCATAAAGGAATATTATATTAATGTTTCTTTACACATAAAGTATGGATAATTATTTTATCCTAAGTCCTAAAGTTGGGGACAAGTGGACCAAAGTAGCTCCCAATGTGAAAAGGGTCAAGTTGGGGACATGCATACATATTGTGGAACTTAGTTCATTTACGAGGGGATCTTTCCATTATTCCATCATTCATTCAGTCATCCAGTCAATCATCCATGAGCATTCACACAACCATTGAGTTATCCTTTGTATCTTCATGACTATACCTGAACCTGTATCCATAGCCATTATATGTTCGTGTAGCCGATTAGCTTGGGAGCGGGATTGAAGAAGCGGGTTGTCAGGCCCGTGGGAGATTGAAGAGGCGGGTTGTTAGGCCCGTGAGAAATTCTCTGAGTGAGATAATTTATAGGAATTGATTTCCTGAAGGTGCTAAACTAAAACTACAGGGCTCTGAGACTTCCTGTCTGGCCTATTGCTGAAGCCCTGAAAGGGAAGTGGGGCAGTCGAAGGATTGTTGAGTAGAGAAGGGGAACACTTCCTGGGGTGGGACAGGAATGTGGGGAATGAGAGACTATATGATATTAGTTGAGTTGCACCTAAGACGAAGTCTTTCTTGCTGTCTGTGAGCCTTTAGCCTAGTTAGGAAACCCCTTTACCTGAGTGGAGTTTAGTCCCAGCTTGGGGGTGACTCACTGTTGAGAGTGATGAACAGTGTGGTCTAAGGCTGGGAGGTTAGTGGACAGTCTGCACATAGTTGGTGACATTCTTACCAAGATAAGTACCAAATGTGTGATAAATGAACATGCTGCATTATTATTTATGTGTTTATTTCATGGGTTTATCATATGTGCGATTATAACTATCTATACGTTTATGGGTATTCCCTATATATGATTTATGTTTGCGTTTATTGTTATTTCAGTATGAAATCGTGTATTTATAGAATGTAATCGTCTATTCACGTTTATATGTAAAGCTTCCACAAGAGTGTTGCGTGTGTATTTTTTTAATTGCATGCAGTTTGAAAAGAAAAATTTATGTGGCATAACTCAGTTGAATACTAGGAATGTTACAGTATGTTCCGCACTAAGAGAACGAAAGTGTTCCCTCGTGTAAAATGGCCTGGCCATGGGTGGTCGGGGACATTACAATAACCATGGAGGTAAGTTATAATTTATTAAAAACATTGGCCAAGTTGACTGTTTAGTACTTTTATCATAGAATGGGTTTACCCCATCTAAAGCCAAACCCAACCTTATATTACGAGGATCTTGGGAAAAATCAGGCCATTTATTATCAAATTCCATCCACATCTTAGAATCAGGCACATATCGTTGTTTTCCATTAGTGCTCTTATTTTGGGCATGTCAATGCATAAGTTCAGCAATGTCTCTGCACCTATACATTTAGAGTAATCGTGGGATTAACAAAAAGTCGAGAAGAACCTTTCTGGGAACCACAATTGATTTTAACCCTGGTCTATACCTCCCTTCTTGACATTTTGGACATTTTGTCTCACTTGCAAGATTTTTGTGAAATAATACACAACCATTCACACATGCATGGATGTTTTCATACCCTAAGCCTAGCTTAGTGATTTTATTTTTACATTGAATTTGTTTTGTTGGCAATGTGGAGTCACGTGGTAACAACTAAGTCAAAAATGCCAATAACTCATCTACACTCTCATTTTTCCAACCATGCACCACTTGGAAGTTAAGAATTTGAAGGATTGTTGTCAAATGACTTAACTTGCAATCAACATACATGAGATTTAAATCATCCCCCATCGACTTGGCCCAATCATCATTTAGACCCTCATTCAACATTCTATTAACTTCAACCCCTTCATCTAACATTTTTTCTCTTCATCTATGTTTGGTGCCACTTCAGGAATGTTTGGTACCTCTTCATCTTTCATTCTATGCAATTCTATCAGATCTTCATAATAATTGTTGTCCCAAGGTCTTATACCACTATTCCCATGTCTTATCATATGTCAATAAATCACATTTCATTTCCTCACCTTTCCACCAAGACAATCTTTACATGGACATGGATATATGTCCATATCATTCTCATCGGCTATTCTCTCATCATATGAGTGGTAGTCATTGGTTTTCAACCTTTTTCGTTGAATCATATTTGATGTTCTGTATTCCACTATTAATTTGATATGTTAATTAACAAATCTCAAATAATTTAGATAGTACAAAGGCACAAAACCAACTATGTTCTTGTTAACAATAGAAAAATTGACATGGAACTAATCATAAAAGAAAACCACAATATCCTTTGAATTGGGATCAAGTTATGAGTAGAGAATAGAGGGAAAAAATGTAATACTTTGGGTTATCATGGACATTTGGCAATCTAATTGTGTTTGTATCAGATCCCCTTCATTGATTTAATCTCCCAAAGCACAAGATATAATTTAAGATATTAGTACCATCAATTGAGAGGAAATATCTGACATTAGAATGTGTTCACTCAAACACTTGACCACCTATAATTCATATGGTTTTAAACTTACGGTAAATTTCATCAAACAAAAAATTATTAGACACAACATGTAGAGGAATCTCACACAACAACTAAGGCTCCCTTCCTCATGAAAATAGCCCCACGATTGGGTCATTCATGCATGTGAGGGATGACTTTGTGTAGGAGGAGATCATAATTGGTCAATCACTCAAACAACCATCACTTAAATTATTTTCACTATTAACCTTAGAAATCTGCCAAAGTAGTCAACTGAAAATATAACACATCAACAATTAATTTTATTAAGTTAAACTTTATGAAAATTCAATTAGTCAACTCATCCCAGTTTCATTGTCCTCCGCCATGATAGGATGCTACACAATGCTGGAAGACCTTCCTTGATACCAAATATCAACAGAAAAGATTCCAAACCTTACTCTAGGTTAACCTAAAGGTAAAAACAAATACTAGAGTAAAAAATCCTAGAGGGGATTCACTAGTGAATCCCCTTGGGGCATGTTTCTGAAAGCACTTCCAACCATAAAAAGGTTTGTTGTGTCAAAGCAACAAATTTTTTAAGTTAGATGGATTTAAAAGTTCGTAACCTCTAGGATTCAACAGAGGTAAGTTGGTAACCATGCTTACTATAGGGTAGTTTGTTATGCTTCTCCAATTCAACAAGATAGATGCACAATTTTTGAAAGGGTTCCCAAGTTCGCTACTAGAGAAGACATGTTGTTTTAAGATTCAACCCATTGGAAGACTCTCCCATAAGAACCTATCTTTAGGAGAGTATACCAAACTTTCCCTAAGAAGTATGGCATGGATAATATTTTGAAACCATGTGAAATACCTTAGGGAGATTGTTTTTTAGAGGTTTTAAAATTCAATAAAGACAAGACGATAAATAAATATACTAGTAATTATGCTCACGTTCTAGGAGAAGGGACTCTCAACTTGCCTCAACTTGTAGCAACCTGATCATCCCTAGAATCAAGAAGTAGATTGAAAATATATCATTGACATGCAATAATCCATTTGGAAACACTGCCATCTGGAAAGAGACTCTAACAAAGGAAAAACAAGAGGCCTTAAAGACAAGTAAACTGAAATGAAATGTAGTAGAAAAAGGCAGAAGGTAATGAGGGACTACGCCTATATTACTGAAGAGAAATAAAAGAATAGCATTCACCCTATCCATACAACTATGAGAGGAAGGAAACATGAAAAACTATTACGAAAAGAACAATCTAAGGAAAACCAAATGGATAAATAAAGGAATTGTTGGATCTGAACCAAAGCAAAAGTTTAAAAAACAAAAGAATATTTTGGGGGAGCATAAGGTTGAAGGTTTGGCAACATTAATAGAGAAGAAAGGAGAGACTCCTTTGACTTCAAGAAGAGGAGGTAAAAAATAAGTAGGAGAAGAAAGTTGAATATGGTCCTCTTTAGTTGGGCACTGATTTATTTTCATAATTCTTCAAAAAATAATTATAGCTAGAAAGAGATCATGAAAATCAAAGAAATGAAGAAACAAAGCTCCACATACACATGGGAAGAATTAGGTAGCTTGGTACCAAATAACCTTGGATCACAAAAAATTGATCAAAAGTAAGCACATTAGAGCTTGTTAGCCTCCAAAATCTACCTCCCTTTCATGCTAGGCATGCCCATGGCTAGCGCTAAAGGTCAATTAATATCATTATGTATCTATTATATTTGATAATGGCTACAGTAAAAGTTATTTTTGTTAATATTCAAGTACAAAGAAAAACAAATTCCTAGTAAAGAGACAAAACAATATTGCATAAATATACACTCTAGAAATATAATATCTCCCACAATTTTTTGATTGATGTATGTTCATGCATTCTACTTAATTGATAGGTAGGATCTCTAAAATGACAACGAACATTCTTGTCATCTAGGATTTGAATATTGAATGTAAAATATTTCTTCGGGTTCTTGACGATCATCACTAAAAATGGTAGTTTAACACCAAGTGTTGTGACATGATTTGCAAGGCATGTGATGTATGTTGTGTTCACATTTGGGCCAACAATTTCCAAGAAATTTGACTGAACATCCTCATCTTGTAACCTTTTAATCTGTCCATTTATGATTGCAAACAATAAAATAGTTTCAATACATATTAAGTATGTTTTTAAATCACTAACATTATGACATACACAAAGTTACAAATATAACAGAAACTTCATATTTCTCCTTTAAAATTTACAAATTCCATATTATAACATTGAAAATTTGGAATCCAAAACAATCGAGGAAAAAAATAAAATTTAGGATAAATAGAAATTTAGAGGAAAAATATTAAGATTGATTTTTTAGCAATTAAACAAAAGGGATGAAGAAATAATAGATCCATAGGGAAGCATGAACTTGTAAAGAGATTCAATTAAAGAGAAAACTATGACTGATATTGTTCATTAATTATTAAATTCAAGCTACAACCATATCTCTATTTTAGAGACATCCACACAAGGAAATACAAAAACTGTAAAAATTATGTCAAAACAAAGAAATTGCATTCATACTATTCCTGTGTAATTCAAAATTCGCCCAAACTTTGTTTACATGAGTCGTATGACTTGTAATGGTGTATACTCTAAATAGTAATGTTCAGAGCATCCGTACAACAATATTTAGGCTGAAAAACAACCTTTTTTTAACTATTCTCTTACAAAACACTCATAAACTCGGTTTATATTTGATTTTCTAACCTGGGTATAGCTTATTGTCTTTTCTGGGTGTAGGTATAGACCGTACGCTATCCCTACTGTATGGATTCTACTTTCCCATTGTCTATTTGTTTATTGTTTTTTGGTTCAATTGAATGATGGCCATGTCTCGGCTTCTTTATCTCTATTTAGTCCTTGCTCTCCTCCTTGATTGTGTACAAACCTGGCTTGGCCTCTTTGTTTTCCCTAATCAACTCCCTATACGAATTGGTATGCTAGATATTATTTGCTATCTTTTTATCCAGTTGAATAAGACCCTTCATGGTCTTCTAGTATCTCATCCCTACTAAGCTCTGTCTTCTGGATGATATTAGATGCTGTCCCTAGCTCAACCCCTCAAGCGATATTTCTCTGTAAGGACCCTCAACCTCCCTTGGAAGTGCACACTTACCTTGTCGACTAGATTCTCTTCTTGAGGTGATGAAAAAATGGGATTGCTAGATTATTTGTAACCTTATCCCTTGCCTCATGCAATCTTGACCCTAGGATCTTCTCGTCTAGATATTGATCCAAGGGTGGGGACTTAATCAAGAATTGAGGTTGATTAAGTCACATCCAATGGTTGTGACTTAATATTAAGTTGGTTTGGGTGATCCCCACCATTATTATTCTTTTCTAGTCATTAGTTGGCCTTCTTTCTCATTATTATACACCCCTAATGAGAAATAATTACCTTCCTGAGCTACACTCTAAAACTCCCTCTTAGCGAGGGAGGTACTATCACAGCTAGATTTACCTCCTCCATTATCCACCTCACTTTGTATTTCTCCCTCTGAGCCTGATATACCGACCCTTTCAATGCATGCATACTCATTTTTCTCTCCCTAGATGAATCTGCCAAAACCTGCATTAGGATTATCTGAGTATCCCCATTCCTCCAATTTAGTCCATTCCCACCATGTGGGTATGATGAGAATAACTTATTTTCTCCCATGCATGGCTTAGCAGTCTCATTATTATCCTTTATGAGTTTGTAAACAGGTCTCCCCCACAACTTATATAGGCCATTCTCACTTATTCCTATCATCATGGGTGGTCCTAGTGTTTGGTCTCTAACTGAATGAATGTGTACACCACATCCAAAGAAGCTTACCTCATAGCCTTGATGCTCTAAGGTTGATATTGAGAGTACATTGACTCTCAATATTGGTACATAAAGTACCTTTGGTATCCTGAGAATCCTTCCTGACTCTATTTGTACTGATACTAATCCTTTTTCTTGAATATCCACCATGCTAGAATGCACACCACACTTCACAAATCCTTAATATTGACTTGTGAACTCCTGAAGTGCAAGTCTTTCACCTGTCATGTGACTTATGGCCCAATGTATATATACCATCATGCCTTGGTATTTTCCTCTAGCTACAAAAATAGAGTGTACTCATCCTGGAACATTCAGAAAAACTATCACATTGTGGCACCCAGTTGCTGCTCTTCTTCCTATACTTTGTCCTCGACTTCTATTGTGGCTACTATCTCCTTTATTTTCCCTTTTGCACCAAATCCTAGGTGGACCATAAAATGATGTTAGAATGCAATCAAAGAGATGATTCATCACTCTGACTTTAAATATCATCATTGTTTGATATTCCAAAATCCTAATATAATTTAACATGTCATATGGGGTTGTAAGGTAGCCCAATGATTTTTAGAAAGGATGGCAGTTGAATATTCCTTACTCTGTATGCCCCTCCTTGATTAGAAAGGGATCATATTTGGGGGGAAATGTATGATTAGACAATCGAGAAAGAGCATATAGGAAAACACACATTTAACATGCATCTCCTTACGGAAAATGAATTATAGGGAAACCTTTCATGGAGATGCTACCATGTTACACTAGTGTCAATTGAAAACTAGAAAATCTGACTTAGTCATTCCATATCATGCTAGAAAGGGAATTTTTAGAAAATAAATACTCTCTTGCAGTGGGAACCAAAGCAAGTATGTTGGCTCTTCTTGCCTTCTTATCATTTTTAGGTAGCTTTCCTATTTGGAATCTATAATCATATATATGGCCTTCAACAAGAAAAATAAGCAATACCATAGTTAAGTCTTTGTTAATACCATGTTCATCTGCTACTATATCCTCCGAGTAATTTTCTCTCCTTGATGCAAGTTAAGACAAAAATATAGTAAACATGGTTAAAAAAACTTTTATAGAGCTCGACTTAGAACTATAGTAGAAAAATATATTAACCTTGTTGGACCTAAATTGGACATATGTTAAAACTTCCAAAATGAAGACAAGTCAGGTTTTCCTTTTCTCATTAATTGAATCAGTGCAATAGAGAAAAGGTGCAATTTTTTTTTATTTGTACCTACCACAACAAAAAAGAGGAGAAAATGAAAATAGGGTAACTAGAAAAGGTTCAAGGATCAGAATGCCTCCCTAGTTGCAAGATAGGAAGATGTCATGATTGTGAGATTCAACAATTGTTGCTAGTAGATAGATGAATTTCGTTGTGGAGCATATGAATACATGTGTAAGAAGAAAATCAATTGGCATTGACCATAAGTAGTATATTGAGAAAAAGAATTTTCATGAGGCTTAAATATAAGTTCAAGAATGATATTCATGTTTCCTGATTAATCATATCTGAGGTTTTCACCTAAGGCTATTAATCTAGAGCTAGGGAGAATTTCAAAAATTCCTTCTTACCATTTCCAGGCAGCTTTCCTATTTGTATTCTAGAATCATTTATATAGCCTTCAATGAGAAAAGAGGTAATATATTGCAATTAAGTACAACTAATACCCTTTTCATATGCTCCTAGATTCTCCTAACAATTTTCTCCCCTTAACACAATATAAGACAACAATAAACTAAACATTGTTAAACAAACTTGCATAGAGTTAGGATTGAGTTATAGTAGCAAAAGATATTAACCTTGTCGGACCTAAATTGCATATATGTCAAAACTTCCAAAATGAAGACAAGTCATATTTCCTTCATCTTGTTAGTAGTATCACTGCAATAGAGAAAATAAGGTGCAAATATGTTAAGGATATTTTGTTCTCCAGGGAAAGATTTGCATTTTGATGATGAAAAAAATGAATTGATTTCTACTCCTTTAATGATTTTTTTTTCAATTTGATGATGATGAACTAAGATGAACTTTATAATTTCTCAATGGCCTTTTAAATTAATGCTCTGAAACCATGAAGAATTATCTTGGGATGCAATTCATGAGACATATAGATACGTGACAAACAATGGGAACAGAGCTCAGACAACCATGAATACTTTCATCCAAACTCTGACATATGAAATATAGACACACCACAACTAATGTGCATGCATTTCCCGTCACATTTACTTCCTATCCCGTCTGATTTAACTAGCCTTTGTTGACCATTATTTTTTTTTCTTACCACTTTAGGGCCTTTCAAACCCCTTAATGTCACAATCAAGGCCCAAATGCAAATCATTCAATCCAACTTCCACTTTCAATCATTCATAGTAATTCCATCTTAGGAAACCAAGTGAACAATACCACAAACATTCATCCCCGAAGTATACCATAAGGTAATGATCTTGTACCCATTGACAATTTTGTTTCTTAATATGAAATTATTTGTCACCACTCAAAGAGAACACACTATTAGGGTTCTTTGCGAGTCACGTGTCGTCACAGGACATGATTTGGACTTGGATGAAGGAGGTAAGGGAACAACATGGCTGACATTTCCAAATTACTTTTTGCTTGACCCAAAAGCTTCTTTCTATTTTCCTCTCCTAAATAATCTACATGTGAATCCATAGAATCATCACTATAAGCATGTTTATTCTAGCTCACATAAAGAAAATTGTTGCATATCTAATAGTGTCAAGGTTTGTATGGCCATGTAGGTCAAGCTAATGGAGGTACATAGTATTCCAAGTGTATTGTTGCATAAATATACAAAAAACAACAAATATACAAGCTTATAGAAACTAGTTCCAAATCAGAAACCCTTCACTCCTAAATCAAACCAAAAGAAACACATTAATCGCACCCGTGACTTCGTTGAACACCTCTGCAACTCTGAAATCCTAGTTCACCTTTTGAGTAGTCTCCAAGATATCTCCACCACGTATTTATTGGTCATGAAAACTTCTTGTATACACATTCAAGCTCCAATAATGCTCCAATTAACCCAAAACCCTCTCATAAGAGTTCCAATTCTCAATTAATAGTAAACCCCCTCCTCTGGTCAGCTCTAGACTATAAAATCCCTAAATAAACCTCATGGGATCCAATATTCCTTAGGCCCACCTCATGATCGACTCCACAAATGGACCTCAGTCACAAATGCACCTCATTCATGCACCTCAGAAACAGAGGAAACACAAATGCTCAGTCATGCACCTTAGTCATAGAGGAAACACAAATGCAAATGAAAAAAATAGAGGAAACACTCCCAGGGGATACACCCTCCACTTACGAGTCACAAAAGGTTCAACCATCACTGGTCCTCTACCATTGCAACCCTAACCCTGCATGCCTCTATGCCGCCCCACTCCCTGCACACTCCCCACTCACACAAATGATGTCCTGCCTCACCGAATTACAACTAATCTCGATTGTGTTTTCTCACTCCGCGCCAGTATGCATATTCATGAGTTGCATTGATTTTTACAAATGATATCGAATGTATTGAATTATGGTTTGTCAATATGCATGTGTCCTGCTGGTGGAATCAAGATCCAATAATGCTCCAATAAACACAAAACCCTCTCATAAGAGCTCCAATTCTTAATTAATAGTAAACCCCCTCTTATGGTCAGCTCTAGATTATAAAAGCCCCAAATAAACCTCATGGGATCCAATATTCCTCAGGCCCACCTCACGATTGGCTCCAAAAATGCACCTCAATCATGCACCTCATTCACAGAGGAAACAAAAATGCACCTAATTCATGCACCTCAATCACAGAGGAAACACAAATGCAAACTATTAGCGCCATCATTTTTCTTTTTTACTTAGAGTCGGTCTTAGTCGAGTTATGGTCCATGTATCAAAGCATGTGAGGACAGGTACCAAAAAACAAATGGGTCAAATTCAGGAAGTAGTTGGTTGGATCTTGGAGTTGGGAAGGGATTTCAGAGTCAAAACATGTGTAAATAGTATGATTATGTTCCCAAAGAGTCGGGTCCTGTCAGAAAGGAAGTTTTTATGTGCCTCAGGTCGAGGCAAGTTGTTTAACAGAAGTCGTGTCGGCAAGTGTAGTGACCATCATCAGCTCATTATGAAGGCTAGGAGAATGAAAAATCACGATGCTCATATCATGTATGCCCTATAGCCCTTATCAGTTGTACTTTACACACCCCAAATTGTACTCGTCTCACGGATGTGCTACGAAAAATCTTCAGTTCGCTTCAAAACATTTAGTTTCCATGAATTCAGTGTTCCCTGAAATGATTCCACCTCCCACCCGCTCTGTTAGAAATTATGGATGTTCTACACACATTCTATTCACCAGTCAATCTTATGAACTGTTTGTAGTTCTTCTCACAAGCTCAGGTTGATCAAGATTACTACCTTGGGTCCATGCCGAATCCATCGCGTGCAGGAAAAATACACATTGCACCATGGCAACCTCCCAAAACATAAGGAAGGGCACGCAAAGTGGTAGAAGTACTGGGCCCAAGCCCCAAAACTTGACGTTGATCAATGAATATCCGAAGGTCAGAGCATCCTTTGAACAGTTCAGGTGCATGGCCTTTTGCAGGAAAATTCAAGGATACAATATGAGACTAGTTGAGCATTTCACACTCAGTTTCGACGGATTCCAAGTGGTGATCTCGTGTGTCACTTTCCAGGTAACTGAGGAAAATTTTTTGACCACAACAGAGATAGCTTTGCATGGTAAAAGGTGGTTTAAAGGAATTCCCTTAGAGGCGCAGTGCTATGAAGACTTCATCAAGGGAGATTGTTTGGGTGGGAAAGTTGAGACAGGCGTTCCAAGTAGATATTTGCAGGAACCTTTTTGGAAACTAGTTGGAGTGATTAGGAAATATTTCACCTGTGAAGGGAGGTTCGACAGAATACATTCGCATCACATTAGAATTTTGATGCACTTCATAGGGAGGAGATCGTTAAATCCACCCTTTTTCTTACACCAGAACCTCCGAGAGATGGCAGACAATGCCCAGGCTGAAGTGGATCAATCGAAAAGGAAACTCTCTCATGTTTCATTGATTAAATTGATAGTAGTTGAGGAATTAATATGGTTGGGAAGAAACTGGGATTCATTCTTGATCACAATGGGCATCCCCAAGGATCCAAAAGGATATGTCCCTCTACCTGCGAAAAGGGTAATATCACACGTTGGAATCCCTGTCCCTCCAACAGCAAATACCCTGGAGAAGGGGCAGACCAAAGAAGAACAAGGAAGCTAGGGAAACCTGAGTCCCAAGCGAACCACGTGCAAAGTTGACTGTCGAAGAATTACTTATGCACGTCATTCGACTGAAACCTTTCGAAGGTATAAGTCAAGAAAGATGGAGTAAAACGAGGAGGACAGATGTCAAAGGCACATATGTTCGAGAGTTGTTTCAGTAGTGGAATCAAGTGCAGCTCGCTATAGCTGAGCTTTACCATGGAAACAAAGAACTAAGATAACAATCAACAACAAAGACCCTTGAAGTGTCAGCATCACAAGGTCATGAAGGAAATGTGACATGGCTCAAGAGACAACTCAGGGAAGAGTAGGATACAATCATACAGCTACATGAAACATAGAGGATGTCGGAAGAAAGGAATGTGAAGCACTTCAGAGAATGTGAAGCGGGAGGGGAGAAATTTCGAGCAGCTCTTGCCAGGACGTAGAAGAAACATGATTAACTGATTTCATTCTTGTATTCTCAAACATGGAGTGGTTTTTGACAGTTTTGAATAAGGTGTCACCCTTAGATGGTTTTTTCATTTTGGTAATGACTACGACAGTCAGTAGTCACTCACCATGTATGCACCCCAACAAATGAGCACGTGACATAAATCAAAGTCGTTACAGTGGATGGAAGGAGTCTGACAGAGCACTTAATCATTTGGATACCCTGTCAAAGGAAGGAATCGACACATCACTCTCCCCATTATGAGACCTTGATGATAACTGAACCCCATGGCAAAGACAAGCAGTTATGATGCAACCGAACACAATTGGTTTCTATTTATGGAAAGGCGTCATATGAAAATTCATTTAACAGAGAGCAGTCAGTTTCATAAATTCTAGGGAAAGTAGATAGAGAGAAAGGAAGCCCAAGAGGCACCCTTGCCTATATATTTTATCTTTTCAATGTACTCTAGGTTGGTGGGAAAAGATAGTATAGACAGTGACTACTGAAGGTAGTTTTGAGCTTGATCGAAATTTAATGAAAAAGTCCTGAAGCTTTGATGAAAAGATTATAATTGTAGCAGTTGGATGTATTTTTTCCTTTCTTTGCATACATACTTCCTGTATTCTTTATTTATATCAATTTCTATCTGAATTGGAATGTAATTTCGAACCTAGGATTCGCTGCATAGCACCCTAGATTCGCGCCATTCAGAGAAACTGTGTTTACTCTAAGTTAACTCTAAATTCACCCTCAGCGGTGCTTCAAGTTGCTTCATGTGTTTTTTCCCTCGCCACACACAACGATTTTAAACTGAATATTGTTTCTTACTTAGCCTTTATCCTCTCAATTTCAGTCACTGAGTCATTTGTTTCTATCATTTTCTTAAATCGACTCCATATCCCTAGGTCTTACTCTCTTTTGCCAATAGAACCAGAAATTATTATTTAAAGGTGTTAAATATAGCCGACAACTTAAAGCCATATCTTGTACCGAGATAAGGTTTCCCGAGAGAGCCCTCTCCAGGTCCGAAAGTCTAGTTTTGGGTCTCAAATTTGGTTTGTAGGTTGCCTTTGTCATTTTTTTCTCAGTCAAACGAAGTTTACAGAGAGCTAACATTCCAGCATTGTTGTTGGGGACATAATTGAATAAATTATCTCTGGGAGAAAGACTAAAGTTATAGTTTTGACCCCTGAGGGTAACAAAGAGAAAAACATCTATATTGGTTGAAACCTTTACCCTGGCGACTCCAATTAAAAATACTAGTAGCACCAGGTAGCGTGATTCATGAACCCTTGCTCCGAAGACGATCTATACCAGAGAAAATCCTTACCCAAACCCTGTAGAGCCTATGTGTGATCCTGAGAAGTTTCTGCACAGGACTAGGGAGTAAGTGTTGGACCCGTTCTATTACCTATATAGAATCTTGTCCTTACCCAAAGACGATGCACAAAGCATTGATGACCTTGAGTTCAATACCCTGTTTGAGTAATCCTTGTTCAGGTCTAAGTCGGAAACCAACTTGGACAAAATAGTCTTCAACTAGAAGAGGTTTCAAGCTATGATACCTAAGAACATCCCACAAATCCCTAACCCTCCTAGAGAAATGGCTGTCGGATTCGCCCCCCTCATTCTGCTAGCCCAACTGCACAATTTACCTCAGAACTACAGCAAGAGGATTAAGCTCTACAATGTTGAAGGAAATGTTTCATCCCAAAAGCATCTGGATTGGTTCAATGATTTCGTCGACCTAGAAGAGGTAGACTATGCATATGTGAAAATGAGGTTTTTTGCATAAAGTATTTCAGGGGAGGTGAGGAAGTGGTTCAAAGCCCTCCCAACAATAAGAATTTAGGACTTCACCACATTTGAAACATATTTCATTACTAGATGGGGAGACAAGAAGAACCCCTTGAAGTTGTTGACACAGTACAATAATATGAAGAGGGCACCGAAGGAAACAGTGCAAGAATTCTCATCCTATTTCATGAGGGTTTACAACTCAATTCCCACAGAGGTCCAGCCACCCCCCGAGGCTACACAAATATGATACGCTGACTCCTTCAACAGTGATTTCTCTTTTTTGCTAAGAGAGAGAAGATTGACAAATCTAGACACCATGATGAATGACACAATTGAAGTCAATGTAAACATGATGGCGTCGGGAAAGATCAAATAGAGATTCAACAGAGGCAATAAGAAAACCCAAGGGGATGCACATCCATCAACATCTTGGTCCTCAGATGAAAAATTTGACTTGATGATGAAGATGATGGAGAAACTGATGGAAATAATGTCCATGGGAAACATACCTACTCCCTGAGAACAACATGACCCCTAGCCCAGAAATGAGAACCTCAGAAGGGTTCAGGTCCCTTAGATCAGACATAGGGAATAGAGAGACTAGAGTGACCAAAAAACAAGGCCTTCGTTCTAAAATAATTACGCAAATGAGGATTTTGATTAGATGTTCCAAGACCAAATGCATTGTTGCGATGACAAGGACACACACATGTTTTTGATGAAGGGAGAACATGATCAGTACATGAGAAAAAATGATGATATTATGCTCAATACAGATGACACACTCTCTTGGGAAACAAAATAATTTAGGAAAGGTTATCACAACGCCATCATGCAATTTCAGAAACAATACAACCTCAGGAACAAGAAGGCTCCTACCGAACCTCAGCAAAAAAATCCCATAAGGAAGCCTCCGGTGGATGCCCCTTCCACAAGTCGTCCAAAGCTAGACAACCCGACCAAGGATGCGGCTGAAAAGGAAAAGTCAAAGAGGAGGTCCTGAAGAAAGTACCAGAGACAATCTGGGAAACGTATGGAAAATAGGTAGAAAATGTCTCTTCCCCCTTTAACTTTGAGCACGAAATGGCCAAGATCAAAATCTTTGTCCCTTTTAATGAACTTATTCGAAAGGGTGAATATCGGGAGTAGATTATTAAAATGCTAAAAATGGGAGAAACGTCTGACACTTTGAACGTCCAAGATGATCAGCTTGCCATTTTGTTTGGTCCGCACATAGAGGAGAAAAGAAATATTGAGGACATTCCCCCATTCTATGTCAGTCTCAAGGTCCATGACATGACCCTGCATAACGCCATGTTGGACTTAGGCATGTCACACAACTTCATGCTAAAGGTGATCATGGATGAGTTGGGTTTGGACATCACCAAGCCCTATAAGGACGTCTTTTCTTTTGATTTGAGGAAAGTCAAGTGCTTGCGTCTCATCAAAGGCTTGGTCATGTCATTAGCCCAAATTCCTTTGAGGAACATGGTTATGGATGTGGTCATGGCAGACATACCCCCTAATTTTGGCATGCTGTTATCCAGTTTGTGGGATGCGAAATTAAAATGAACTCTGTGTTGGCAAATATTGAACAGACAACGAGATTGTACAGACAACAAGATTGTTGGCAAATATTGAACATACAATGAATGCATGTATATTGAACAAACATCAAATGCGTGTTGATGATTGTTGTCATTGATGGCAAGTTTGTAGATAGCGAATGGTTGTTGTGATTGATGGGTTTGTATCAGATAGGTTGCAACAAGATCACGATTCAATCGTAGTCATTGAATCCAAAATGATTCTGGACCATAGATTACAGTCATTGTCATAGTTTCGCAAATTGCGAATTCAAAAGGAAAAGAACACAATGCAACTTTTATGATATGTGAAATCATGATTTAATCGCAGCCGTTGAAAAGAGATCAGATCTGGACCGTTGATCTAACCCCTTATTGGAGTTTCGTGAATCACAACATCTAGAGGCAAAGAACACAATGCAACTTTCGCGATATGCAAAATCACGATTTAATCACAGCCGTTGAAAAAAGCTCAGATCTGGACCATTGATCCAACTAATGTCACCAAACTTAAGAGCACGTGGCACAACCAGGCAATGACAAGTGTCAAGCTAAATCAACACTTCAGGCACATGTAAGTCACGAATCAGAGTGACACGTGGTAGTATTCAACATGTGTCAATCCACATGTGACGTCAGTAGATTTACACCATGTCAGAGTTTCGCGAATCGCGACATAGAGAGGCAAAGAACACAATGCCAAGAGTGCCGAAATCACGATATGTGATATCGCGTAGTATTTGCAACCGTCAGATCACCAAGGATTCTGGACCATTGATCTCAGTTCCATTTCGAAGCTTTGCCTATCACGACTTGGAGTGACGAGAGCCTCCATCTAAGGAACAGCGAGATACGAGATCGTGAAAATATTTGGACCATTGATTCATCGAGATCATGGACCGTCGATCAGGGTCGATGAAGATCATGAGTTAGCAACGCCTTTTAGCGCAGACAATGGTCACCACCTATGGTCACGTGGAGGAAGGAGATAGCACAGAAAATCTTTGTTTCGGAGTTTCAGAACTCGCGACATGAAGAGTCAAGATGCTTCATCGTAGAATCTATGAATGGTGAAAGTGTGAAACACATAAATCATGGCAATATTCTTCAGAGCTAATCCAACGGTGTAGATGAAACTAAAGGAGATTAGAGGGTTGTTGTTCTTTCTCACAAATTAACCTTTCAGTTACAAATTCGTTAGTGAAATGGACTCATGATTGCCAATCAGTTGGCATTTCAGTTGCTTAGACAACTATCGTCTTTTTTCCTAAGGTGTGGGGAAGTTGAACCATCGTGTGTGTGTGTATAAAAGAAGATGAAATAGACTGTGTCGTGTTGGTTGTTCTGTAAATGAAAAAGAATGAAACTGTAAGAACAGAGAAGAAGAGCATGCACAGAGGGAGATTGAGCATATGCGAAGAGTGAGATGAAATGCAGAATAGAATAATAGAATGAGTTGAAGAAGATCAGAATGAGAGCACGAGTTGATGCAGAGCATATCTTCTGAAAAAACAGAGGAAGAGAAGAGCAGCAGAGCAGTATGCTGAAGACCAGATTTACAGAACAAAGAAAGATTGGTAAGAACTAATTTATCTGTAAAGTTGAATGTTTATTTAGTCATTGATATTTTAGGGAGGTTGGGAGGTGCTCGGGAGGACTGTTGTCCTTAGAGGTTCAAGTGGCAGCTTGAACACAGGGAGTTGTAGCTTCCATCTGGTTGTAGCCAGAGAAACTAGGGTGGCAAGGTGGTGCAAGGGAGAACTGGTGTTCTCTGTTATGCAGGTTGGAGCCTGTGTAACTGGAAGTTGGTGCTTCCATCCAGTTGGTGCTGGAATATACAGGGAGTTGGTGCTTCCTTCT